>BPLR01006434.1:0-50989 GCA_021605095.1 Caerostris extrusa
CTGGTGTCGGCCGCACGTACTGTTTTCTTTCTGTAATCACTAAGTGCAAAAACCTATTATAATATGACTTTAACACAGTATAAACATTTAACATTTGAAACAAAAAAGAGATATTCCCATACATTATTAGAACATCATTCCTACCTAAGGAGCATGAGGCCTTATTTACCTCATTTTATTGAGATGCACATTGGAGGCAATCACGGCCTGTCAACATATAAAAGCAGGCAACACCAATCCTCCTTGATAAATCAGAGGAATTCTGTTCTTATCTTATGAACGCTCCAGCTTTCAACAGCTCCAATATTATTATGCTGAGTCAGTGTATGTTGAATTATATGCGTAAATTTTGTCTTGATTTGCAGTTCTTAAGAGGAACAGTAAATGCTGTTGTATTTTCAAAAAACAAGGCCAACTTTGCAAGTGCATCCACCCCTTCATTGCGGGAATCTCAACATAGCTTGGAATCCATAGAGAACAATTTTCTCCATTTTCGATAAGATGACTAATAGTTTTTTACAAAAACTTCTTTGGAAGAGGAGGAATACTTTCTATTTACCAAAGCCCAAATTGCAGCCTTGGAATCAATAAAAAACAAAATGTTTTTCCTTTCAAGAGAGGTTTTAAAACCCGGTGCCTTAAAAAAGGCACTGCAGAGATTTCCCACGAAAATGTCAAAAGCAAAGACCCTATAAATTTTTTGAGTTGAAAGAAGTGGCAAAAGTGCCCCAGCATTTCCCATAATGGGATCAGCGGATTCATCAGTATATACATTTGAATATATTACTGAGAGGGGTCATTACCTCAATACTTGAAATAATCTGTTGTGTTTTGGAAATTTTTTATCCATGTTGTTTTCATTTCAAAAGATATCCATTGTGATTCTTTTTTATTAACTAAAATATATACAGTGTACCATGGGTTATTAAATAGTTGACTTTGATTTCAGTTAATTTCATTTGTGAAATTAATTTTAAATATTATAACATTTGACTAAAATGTTAGATTTCAGTTACATTATAGCATAGATATAATGTGTTCACCATGGAAAGAAACATTACTCAGATTTATGAAAAATTTATCTTAAAAAAAAATATAGTTTATCCAAGGAAACATATTTGCTAACAAGTTAAAATTCCCATCACCTCTATAACTAAGAATAGAAAATAGAGAATTTCTGAAATAAAGTTAAGTTTCTGTTATAATAAAGAAAATGTACTTTTTCTAAAAATGTATTTATAGATTCTTAATGCTTTTTCAGATATATCTTCATCTTTTGGATTTGATGAGTTGCCATCCAACTCAAGTACGATTAAATCTCTTAGCCAACTTGAAAAAAACCTATAACTATTTTACGAAGACCAAGCAGTCCGCCTTATTAAACCTTCAGCTTCAAAGAATATACTCTATTTTTTTCCTTTGCATCTCTAATAAACCTGTCCCAAGTTTATATAAGCCTCCAGTTAAAAACATAAATAGAGTTTTACAGCAAATCTCGTTCTGAAGCTAAGTATTTTTGTTGGTAATCTTCAACCTGAAGAACCAAAATTGATTCCAACTACTAATTGGATGCCATATGAAACTTTAGGATATGAATCTACTTCCACTTCTATATTCAGTCCTTTACCTGGTAAGATATTTTCATTTGTGACATCCATTATTATTATCATCTTATATATTTCTTATTAATAATATAAAGGGATCATTATTTATAAATTGATTTTGAATGAAGAAATTTGTAATGCTATTATGCGATGCCATAAATACAAGACCAATTGAACTTCTAATATTTTTTTTCTAACTTTTAGCGCAGAAGAAAATTTAAATACATTTTACAAGATTATTAAAAATTTTATATCATAATCTAAAGATTATTCATGAAAAATGGTAATTTTCAGTTAAAAGGTTCTTAAATTACTTTCTAAAGTTTTCTGAATTTAGCTGTCTTTTTAAATAATATTAAGTCAGTAAAATTTGTTAAGATTTATATTTCTTACAAGAAAATATTGATCAATAAAAGATAAAAAATGATTAAAAAATAATAAATTAATAAACTTTCACCTTTTTTGAAATACCAGAATAGTATTATTTAATATAAATTTAAATTATTCAAAAATGGAAAAAAATTTTTCAGCTTCTAATTACAAACATTAATTTATTGAATATGCTCAACTGGATTCTTACTATTCTATAAAGTAGTAAAAAATAATTTTACTGACTTATTACACTTTAAACATGAATGAAATGTGGATTTCTATTTTTAAGTCTATTCTATTTTTACAGGTAATAACGTACAGCATGTGTGCTATTATCATTAACCAATTGTAAATTTTCTAAATGTTGTTGTCTGCTGTTCATCATTGAAATATTTGTATTTCATAAAAAAGAAGTTTCAGATGAGATTAGAATATAATTTAATTTCAGTTTAAAGTCCATAGAAACTTTCTGGAAACTATAAATTTAATTTTTATGTAGCCTCTTGATTCTATCAGTTATATTTTGTGTTTTTACCACTAACATTAAGATGTTTACTTTTATGTATAGATGTTTTTTTCCTATCTTCCGTTAACATTAAAAAAAAACAAAAGGGGAAAAAAAAAAATCATGTTTTATAACCTTATTTATTTTAGTTTAAACTGAACTATTTTTCTATAAAGTAAATACATTAGATGCTAAAGCTGATACATTATAAGCTATATACTAAAATATAAATAAAATCAATGTTCTTTTTGGTTTTTGATTAATTTTTAAAAAATAGAAAATCTTTAAAAACTTATTTATGATATAAATACATAAGATCAGACCCTCTTGAAGTTTATTTTTTATAAAGTAAAAAAAAAAGAATTGTGGCAGAGTTGCTGAATTCTATTTTTTATCTGCAACAAAAATTATGCTGTATGAAGAATTTTTTTCTTATGTTATTTTTCTGCAATTTAGCTGAAAATGTCACTTTTTGAAATTAATGTTATAACATGATTTGTAATAGATTAATTTTTAGATTATGAGTTATTATTCCTTTTTTTTTTTTTTTTTTTTTTTACTTTCATTGAATGCAAAGTGTATTTAAATTTTGTATTGAAAATTTTAGCTTCTGTTTTACTGTTATGTATTTTATGTTTTATAAAAAAAATAATATGTGTTGAAGGGAAAGTATTGCGATATAACTTACTCAAATTAGAGTCAATATAAGTACCTGAATCTGATTTTTTTGATATACCTTACTAATGGTATTGTTTAAACTTAATATCATAACCTTTATTCTACACTCCATTACACTTATATTTTAATATTTATTTTCCAGAGGTGATGGAACATGGTAAGTTGCATATTTGCCATATCATGCTTTATGAATTTAGGTTCCATGGAAATGCTCCAGAAGCAGCTGGAAACACTTCTTCCTTGTATATAAGGTTCTGTAAGTGAAGCTGAAGTTCAACATTAGTTCAAAAAATCCTGAGAAGAGAATTTTAGTCTTGAAGATAGAAGTGCTTGACCAATGCAGGCTGATGATGATAATTTGAAAGCACTGGTACAGTCAAAACCTTGTATAACAAGTAAAGAAGTAACTGGTAGACTCCTCTGTACAAACAGCAGTAGTTGAACACCTAAAAATGAGAGGAACTGGTGATTAAGTTCTACATGAGCTTACAGATCAAAACTATCAACAATGAATAAATGTTTGCATATCACTAGTCACAAGAAATGAAACTGATTCTTAAAGTCAGTCATTATACACTTTAAAATAGTGACTGACTTGATTTGACGTATGGATACTGGATGAACATATTACTTGAAAAAGACATTTAAGCCCAAAGAAAAACCTATACCACTAAAAGCCAGGATTGTATCTAAAAGTTTTGTTTTATATTTGATAGGAGATTTATTTTGAACTGCTTGTGAATAACCGAACTATCATCTCGGATATCTACTGTCAACAATTAAAGAATTTAAAATGAACTTTACTCACTAAACAACCTCGTTAATCAATAGACAGAGTGTGAATTTTCAACAAAATAATGCCTGGTTCTCATATCACACAAATGATTCAACAGAACTTGAATAAATTAGAATGAAAATTTTATCTTATTCATCTTATAGTGGCGCAACCCCATCAGTTTATTATCTGTTTAGGTCTCTGTAGCATTTTCTCGATGGCAAAAATTTCAGCAATGAACAGAAGATTGAAAATTCTTGAAATGGGTATTTTGCTGCAAAACCAAAAAAGTTCAAGATGGATTAAAAATATTGCCAAAATGATGGTTAAATATCATAGAAAATAATGGAGAATATATAAATAATTAAACATGTACAACAATAAATATTTTTTTCCTTTCTGAGTCTGGATTACTTTTTGTTCAACCTGATAACTTTTATATTTCTGTAATTTGTTACTTTAATATCCAATTTTATTTCAATAAATTGTTAATAAATGTTGGTCTCTAAAATAATTTTAAATTGCTGTAATTTTTTTCAATTTTGTATATAAAAAGGAATTTTTGTATATATTATGATAATTTAAATATAGAGAAATTTTTACTAAATATTGTTTTTAAACTCAGTGCTCTTAAAAATGGAATTTATTTCATAACTTTTTATTCTAACATAAATCTTTTCATATTTGAAACATTTTATTGGAATTATACTCTTTTTATTAAACATCTTAGGTTAAAAAAAAAGGCACTTTTTTGCTAAAATATTTTTAATTAAATCAGTAATAGCAACATAAAAATACAAAACAAAGAAATAAAGTGCAAAATAATTAATATATAAATAATAATTTTAGTTTTTAGCTTCTTAACCATTTTATTAAATAAAAGTAACATCACATAAACTTTTATTATTGTATATTCTCATATTAATTATTTTAATTTAAAAGTTGTAATTTTTTTTTTTGTATAATTATGAACATATTCATTTATAGTTTCTAATGTACTTATGTAATAGAAAAATAAATTGATAATAATTTAATTTATAAAAGCATTTTTTTTTTTTTTTTAATTTAAATTTATCTGAAATGAAATTCAGTGAGATCCCTTCTCTGAAAATGTGTTTTTACCTTTATAATTGAAAATATTTCAAGTTATGTTACAAAAATAAGACCCAAAACTCTGTATATTATTTGGATTTAATCTCTAGTAGTTAATATATATTGTCCGATTTATAAAACAATGTGTGCAGTATTCTATTAAAAAATGAAATTTTGTTTTATTTAAAACTTATCTCTTTTCTTGCAAGTTATAGCTAATTACTTATTAAAAAATTTTTAAAGGTGAAATTCAGACAGATAGTAGAAGTTTGGATTCAAGAATGCCTGCTGAAATCCCAAGGTCCTCAAGTGAAACCAATTATTTCCCAAATCTTAAGAATGATTATGAGGAAAATTTGCATTCTTCTGTTCAAAATCAGAATGATTCATGTGCTGATTATCTTCCTGTGAAACCTCACTGGTTATTTAAAGATATTATTGAAGAAAAGATGTCTGGTTTGGATTTAGTGAAATGGATTCAGAAAGAATAGAAGATGCTTTTCAGAAAGGTAGCTTTTGTTTATATACATATTCTAGATTGCCTAATTTTAGCTAATGATGTAATATAGTTCTTCGTTAGAAATTTTGTTTTAGAAAATGTCATTGAAGATTGCATGGGTGGAATTCAAAATATTTCAAAAAGAAAAATATTCAGCTTATTAAATGATTTTGCCTGTAACAATCCTTTCATATCTTTACAAAAAATGGAATCATCAGCCATTAAACAAGAAATAAAAATCAACCCATCTAAAATTTTATACGAAAAAAAAAAAAAAAAAATGAAGGCATTGCATCAACAATGTGAAAAAGTAAATAAAATCGAAACATTAAAATAATCTGCTACTTTGCAATTTTGATATAAGAAATACAGTTTTTATTAATTAAAAAAACTAATCAATTTTTCATCACTTTTTACAATGCTCTGATAAAAATATAATAGATTCAGAGAAAAGAAATTGGTCTTCTTATGATAATATTTTTAAGAATTTGTTCCATTGAGAGATTTATTTAATTGTTTATATAAAACTGTTACATGAATCATGTGAATCATTTTTTCCTGAAAGGACCATTTGTACGGTATGCATTTTATACGATTTGAATATCAAATAAGGCTTTGCATAATGCATTTTATAAGGTGATTTGAAGAATTGTGAAATGTATAAAGCCCTATACTATCACAGCAGAATTTATCCTATCTGCTGCTGTAGATATGGTGAACATCATCGCTAGTGAGTTTGCTGAGAAATTATTTTCAAAAGTGCCTTTGTCCAAATAGCACAATTAGTTGAAGAATACAACAAATAATGAAAAAAAAAAAAATGCCATAAAAACTACAATATAATGATAATGGCTTTCCTCTACAGTTATTATAGATATTTTATCATTTGCCTTATAATTTTCAAACGTATGAATCAATTTCGTTAATGTGTTAACTTTATTTTTATATTACATATATTTTTTTTTTTTCTCAATTTTTTTAATATGAAGTTGATTTTTTATTTTTCAACCACACACACACACATTAATTCTACATGACTATAGAGATTTTCTTAACTCTTATTGTTTAATTTTTATTGATTGAGTCATATTATACAAGTCCCTTATTGACTAGTTTTAATAAATCCAACTTTAATTTTATTGTGTGTATTAGGCGTTCATTAGTAAAAATTATTGATAAATATGATGCCATATGAATCAAAATATCGCCACAGGTATACAGATATCTGTAGATTCTGAAATTTTTTCAGTATAAAGACAAACAAAAATTTAAATAAAAGGTGGTAAATTTTTCTATGAAATAAATTAGGAGCTACAATGAGAAAAGATTGTTATTAATAAAAAGTTTTTCAACTGTTTAAACAAATAGGAAGTGAAAAAAAGCTCAATGATACTAGTGGTACTTTTTTTAGTGCAATTGTTTGAATGTTTGTATTCTGATTTTTAGAACAGCATTTATGATTGAGTATCTAACTGTTCAATTTTAAAATACCCCTGAATAAACAGTTAATGTACATTGTTGATTCCACTGCATTATGGAACATTTACATGTAACTTCAAAGATATTTCAATGGATTTCTTTTATCTTCTGGAGATAAATAATTCATTGACTATATGTCTTGAAAAAGACTCTGGTATTTGCGTCAGTAAATTTGAAGTAAACCATCACAATAAGAAATATTTATTTTTAAAAAACAGAGATACTTTCATTAAGTCATATTAAATATATAATTTTTTTATGCTTAAAAATAATTTTTCATGAGTATAAAATTGATAAATTTGAAAATTGTTATGCTTAAGTCAGACTACAAATCAACTGAAAACAAAAATGTCAACACCCTTGATAAAAATTATCATTTCATGTACTGAAATTTTCCTGGGAGCTTTAGTGGTAAAATAGTTGATGTATTTCAATGAAAGTAATATTAATTATTTTAAGCATATCTAGAGATAACGAAAAAGTGCAATTGACAGTAGACTTTCTAAAGGTTTTTGCGATTTCTTTTTTTCAAAAATATGTATGAAATATTCAAACAGATGTAACAAAGAACAATGCATCAAGGGCTACAGTTGCATTTTTACAGAGCTAAAATTGACTGTTTATTGCATGACACCTTAAGATAATTGTCTATTTTAAATAAAAATGCTGTTTTAAATGTCAGTAATTTTTTAATCTGAATTTTACTACAAAGAGTTATAATTATAAAAAGAAGTTCTACAAGTTAAAAACTTCTAAAAATAGGTAAGAAATTCTTAAATTTATTTTAGCAGATTCAATTATCAGGCTGTCTTAAATTTTTTTTAGACACTTACGATTATTATGATGAGGTGAGTGTGCATATTTTGTAGTTGGAAAACAACAAAAATATATTTTTTGCTCTTAGGCATTCAATGAATGTTAAACATTTGTATTTCTCCTCTGGGAAACAAAATAGTTTCAATAAAGCCAGTTCTTTTCTCTATATTCTGAAATTTGAGATAGTTACTATGTGTTTTAACTTGCATACTTGATGTAATTTTCGTCTACAATGAAAAGTAAAGCATAACAAAACACCATTGTGACATATATTAATGATACTAAACAATATGAATGGCATATTGTTCTAGGAACTATAATACTAGTTTTATTTGCCTCTACAAGTGGAAGTTCTAACTTGTAGATGCAGTTGGTGAGAATGAATTCAATAATTGAATTTAGAGAATCACTCACATTTTTTTAGTAGATAACAAGGATTTAATGGGGGGGAGGTATAGCATCTAATATATGTTTAAGTATATTATAGCAATTCCAGTTTCTCTTGATTGTAAATTGTTCAGGACAGGGTTTGTGTATTGTATTTTACAAATAATTACTTGCATAAGATGAGCACTTTATAGGAAAATTCACATTTGAAGTTTTACTACTGAAGATAAGTTATTTATGTAGATTAAGAAATTTCATAAAAAAGAAATTAAAACATTGAGAAAATAAAAATTGAGATCACAAATAAATCTGATACTAATTAAAAAAATTGTGATAATTGTCTATTTTGGTACTTTTATATACATTACCATTTGCAACTATCTGTCCCAATAGTTTAGGTACATGTTTAAAATTCTGCTTGAAGAAGCATCTACAACTGAAGGCATTCTGCATTAAAAAATGTAAATATTGGAAAAGCTTTAAAATAAAAATTAATTATAAAATAATAAATAAAAAATAAAATATGGGCTTCAAAAATTCAGGCACTTTTATATTTATGTACTAATTTATACATGTAAGTTTATCAATAATATGCCTCTATGTTGTTTATGGAGTAAAATGGAAGAAATTGAGTTTTGAACACTTCAAATACATCATTTAAAGTTTCTGTATGGCAAATAGAAAATCATGTACAGTGAAGTATTGATATTTATTTTCATAAATTTGGAACTTAATTATTTCCCACAAATGTTTTATGTGTTTTAAATCAGGACTGTATATTAGCCAGTCCAGATTTCTGCCCAAAAGTTTGGTATTTTTTTTGCTACAACCCGAGTTTTGTTGAATAGATGCTTGATATTCCTGAAAAATATGTTCTGTGTCCTCAAGCAAGTTAGAAAAGTTGTTCTGAGACAATTCTGAAAATAAACTTCCTGAAATTAGCTGTCTTAGGCCATCAATAATTCTTGGCCTTATTTAAACAGCTTTTTGGCTCATTCCTTAAATTCTGGCATAACTATGAGTATTGAACTGAACTGAACTGACCTTGACGATTTCTCTGTAATAAAATTAAAATAAGTAAATAGAGAACAGTTTTATTAAAATAGTAAATAGAGAACAGTTTTATTAAAAACTCGAATTCTGTGTTAGGAAATACAAAAGGGAATAAAGTAATGTGCATGTCAATTACTAACATAATTGCAGATATAAAAATACCAAGCTCATTTGATTAAAGTACAACAATAATGATTTTGCTATCTATTAAAACCATTAATGTTGTGAAAGATGTTTTAAGTTCACTGAAGATTCCTATTGTTAATCATTGCAATTCGCTGGCGATTTGTGCCTGTTTTTGAAGTAGGGTTTGTGCTTATTTAACTACTTTAATGAGAATTAGCGATCAACTCCAGTTTGCAAAAGCAAGAATTATCGGTGGTACTTGACCTTGCCGAACAATAACGTTAGGAGTAGCATTAATTTTAACTCTAATTAAATTCAACCTCACACTCGCGGCTGCTTTATTTTTCAACTCCTTTTAAGTTGAAAACGGAAAGCGTTCTTTTTCAACACCAGTTAAATTTAACATTTCGGTCTGTTAATGGTTTTATTTATTTATATATAGATAGTGGCTGGGTTTTTTTAATTATTTTTATTGCTTCAGCAGGATAAAATTTTAGATACATGTTAGAGTGAATATTTTGTAAATAAGATTGCTCTAATTGCAAAAAGATGTGATAAATTTTGGTAATACATATCAGATATTTTTCTTGGATTTTTCATAATTGTAATTCATCAGTAATTTTAAAGTTTTTTTTGTTTTTTTCTCAACAAAACTTGCAAACAACAAAACTAAATATATTAACTAAAACCAAGCAATGATGAATAATCTTAGTTTATAATATATTTAAAAATACTGTGTTGAATATTTTCATTTTAATAGAATGCCTATTTTTAACGTAGAATATATTTTATAGATGGGTTAAGAGATTAAAAATGGCAAACATGCTCGATTTTTATATGTATCGATTACACAACTGTGATTTTTTTATTATTGAATATATTTAGTGTTCTGAATATAAGCCTGAAATCTTGTTATTTGCACTGGTGGAAAATAAAATCCCAACACCAGAAGAAGGTTCACAAAAAAAATGTATAAAAAACAACAAATAAATGTATAATAGGAAATAAAATTTTTCAATTTTTTTAATGTAAAGCGATAGTTGATGTTTCACCATTGGCAAGTTTACTATGATAGCAACTCGTAGGTGAAATTCTTAGCAATCGAAACTAAATGTACTTGGAAAAGGAATCCATAAAACCAGTTCAAAGCCATTTGTATTTGCAAAATATTTTGATGAGATGACTTTTCATTTTTTGTTACTAAAGAAGTTATTAAATGGAGTTGTTTTCATTAGTTTAAACATTTTTTAATACAATTGAATTGAATTAACATAATGTGTATTTTAAGATATTAATTGACCATAACTGTCAAATGCTTTAATAGTGTTTAATCAAATTTTATTTTTTTGAAAGAAAGCAATTTCCATTACTTTGCAATCAATTTTTGTAAATTTTGCAGACAAAAAGGAAAAGCTGTACAAACGCATAACACATTTTGTTCTAAGGAAAACTCCCTTATTTTGTGATAAAAATTATTTTATGAAACTTTTTTTTTGTCCTTGTAATGATATTACTGTGGGTTTTTTATTATAAGTAATTATAAATCAGCATTAAAAAGGCATATTTCGATTATATATATATTAAATATTCTGATATGATAAATAATTTATTTGAATCAGAAAAAATATTTACAATAATAAATAAAATACGAATTTTCGATACAAGGTATTTATTTAATTGTAAATTTCTGTAAGTAAATCTTTTTAACATAAAAGTCTCATATTATATAAAATTTTAAGAAAGGAAATAGAATTAAAATGGACTTATTTAATTGATTTAATCATGTATATTGAATTAGGAAATTTAATTTTCTGCACATGAAAAAATTCGATTGATGTACATCGAAAATATAACACAAAATTAAACGTGTTTCTACAGAATAAATATATTCTATGTAACAATTCAGATTATTATTATTATCAACTAAATAGTATTCATGTACCGAATTCATAGATTGCAAAATTATGGGTCTTTAAAATTAATCGTTTATTTATATTAATGCTAGCGGTAAACATCATTAAGAAAGTTGACTGTTTTTTCCCATCTCAACTTTGAAATGCTATTATTTCCAATGGCAGATTATGAACAATTACAGCAAAAAGAACAACGAAAAAAAAAAAAATACAACAACAAATAATACAACAAAACATGCTGAAACAGAGTTCATTAATTTAACAATAATGCCAAGTTGCAGATCTTTTAGCCACTAAAAAGTGTTACCAGGTGCACCACGGGGTAGATCTTCTGCGCACCCTTACTTTGAAATGCTAATGACTGACGATTTGATTAACTTTATGATTCGTATCATTCGAATGAATTTGAAAAGATCCGCATCAGCGATATTTCCATAACGTGTCGACATTTATAGTCTTTAAGATGAATTAATGGAATGAAAAAATTTGTTATCGAATGAGAATTATATATATATATATATATTTAACACTTTTACAAAAATATATTGAATACAGAAAGCTTAATATTTTTAAAAAAATTTGCTTGATTTTTCCTCACCCACGAATACATATTTGATTTCTCAACCTTTATTATTCTGTAAAGTGTCAAATTTTAAACTATTTCTGATCAAAATTTGTTGTAGACTATGGATTCGCCATCTATGAGTATAATTGAAACGATCTTTTTTTTAAGTCTTATTCCCCAAATTTTACTTTTTCCCATAAAATAAATATCTGCATATTTTGTATACCTAGCAATAATGAAATTTTCAAAACACTGTTTGCTAAACAATATTTATTATATTTGTTCATTATTTACTTATACGTAATTGTTCATTCACCTTATGTGTGTATATATATATAAACAAAGTAACAATTTATCTTTTTCCAAAATTTCGATGCGTAATTCGATCAGTAATTTAAATTTCGATAAACAAAGTCTAATTACTTATTTAAAATAATAACAATAAATTTATATAAAAAAAAAAAAGAACATTTTAAAATATTTGAGTTGGAAAGATAACTTGGCTAAGACAACAATTGAGATGGCACTAATAATTCGATATGTACTTTTCTTTTTCACCCTAGTATGATGCAATGTTATTTACTAACTCGTTTAATTATATGCATAACGAGCATCATCATATCTAATTTATATTTCTGGTATCATACGAACTGATGCAGTTGAGTCGGATGTGAATCATATGGTTAACCGAAAACGGGGGTGGAGGGGTAGTCAAAATAATTCCGACGCATGAGTCAGTTTCTTATACCGACTCCTGACTTTTATCATGATTTTTATGAGCAAATATAGTATTATTAATAGTAGTAGTAATTTGTACGTAGTTTTCTCTTCTTATATTTATTAATGGATTTAGAAGAATTTGTGAAATAAGTATGCAATTTTTGCTTAACAAAGCATATTTTTTATAATTTTAAAATTAGTGCAAATACTACATCATTAAAAACCTTCTTGTACTCTACATTTTGTTTACAAAAATGCATATGCCCTTTAAAATATAATAGTACCAAAGTATTATAAAATAGCTTTAGACGATCAAAAGAAAATTGTACGTTTTAAGCACAAGATGCTATATTTGTAATACATTAAATCTTATTTTTATCTTAATAATATAATAGCTTTTGTAAGTTCTTTCATTGTTGATCCAATATAGCTGTTTATAAGCTTCAGTGCTGAGGAACGTCTCTCAACACTTATTTGGCATGCTTCTAAAGTAGTAACTGTCTTTGCCACTCGTTGCATTATCGAAGAATAAAATTGAATGTCTTCTTAACATATAATTTTAACATTACTTCGTAGAATTTTGGGAAAAATAAAATTATAAAAAGCCTTGAGTCTGATTTTTAAACCGGTTCGGAGTCCCGTCTCCCCCACCTCTGCCTAATACTGATTTCTAGCAGAAGTGGAGAGTTGGAGTCGGTATAAAAATCTGACTCTTTATAATTTTTTTTTTTTTTTTCAAAATTCGGATAATTAATATCAAAACTAAATATTAAAGAGGCAATATTAATTTTATTTTTACAAGTTCTAGCAAAAGCAATTACTACTCTGGCAGCAAGTAAGTGTTGGAAGCACTGCAATGAAATAATATCTTAAAAAGGTATCGGTAAAATTTCCTTTTACTTGCATTCAGCTGTATTTTTATACCTTTATATATATATAGCAAATTTACTGTACAAACTGTCAATAGTGCAAATATTACATCTTTAAAATTGTTAAATATATTTTGTGCAAAAACTTTACAGATATGAGTTCAATAAAGTCATTAAATTTATTTCACATATTTTTAAATCTGTTAGTAAAAGTCTTAGTCCACAAAACTTAGAAGTTGTATAAAAAATTCGAATCGAGAATTTTTTGGCTGACACCTCAGTCTGAGTGCTAGTATCAAATGTGTTTTCTCGGTACTATATGTATGGATGCTAGTCAACTCTTATTCGAATAGTGCACGAAACATGGGTTGCCATCGTATCTAATGCATTCGATTTGTTCAATGCGAATCATTGGACGCATCGAACAAATCGAATATTTGATGCGAATTGGATTGGATGTGAATGTGAATCATACCAATTTGATCCATAATCATTTACCAACTAAGTTCTGTTTCTATAGCCATGGAATACAAGTAACAAAATTTTTGATAGTTTTAAAGAGCGCTTTAGATGCTACAATTATAAACTTAAGATAATGGTAATCGGAAATAAAATATGTATTTAAGAACTTTGGTAGAAACAAAAGAGATGGCATTTCTCTGACAATTTGTAATCTTCAAATTTACTAGAAAAATGAAAATTTAGATGATAAAAAAACAATTTTAGAAAATTTAGCGAGTATCACAATTAATTATTAATTTGACATTAGAGTTTTTCATTCATGTGTATAATCTAATTCCAGGCTGTTTACGTCTATTAACTCACACTGATGTAGAATGCTCAACATATTTTATCAAATTTCTGAAGTTCCACTCTTTTCGATCACCCACAACTGTTATGTTTTTTTTTTTTTTTTTTTAATGTTAAAAAAAGATTGCTTATTTCTATCTCACTCAAAGCTCTGTTATTTCCCTTTTTTTTTTTTCCTTGCATCTTTTTCCAATTATTATAATTAAAATTGAAACTTTCTAAATAAATATTTTCTCAGAAAATTTATTTATTATTATAAGAAAGTTTCTGAGAATTTTAATTACCTTCATTTTCACCATTACTATTTACACAAAACCTTGCCTACATTTTTCTCGTGTCCTTTTAACTATGCCGTGATTTCATACAAGGATTATTAAGTATGTATGTTTGTCTTCAAAAGGAAATATGTTCATATTATCAAAAAATATTTAGGTGTTGATTGTGTTGTTCCTACTGTTGGGGGTCGTTATGATGTACATCTTAATGCAAGAGTAAAGTCATCTGTTTACTTTGATGCTGACGACCTGCAAGTGAGACGAGGTACATGGTTTTTTGTAATAACTCATCGCAGTATAAACCATATATGGAAGAAACAGCACAAGTGCTTGAGGTATGTATATTTGATATTTACTAAAATATTTTAGTTAATGCCGAAAATTTTACTTCAAAACATTTAATATATTTATGATACATTTTCTCTCTAAACTATGTAACTTAATATTTTTTATTTAATAAATTTTAATATAAATGACGCTTAATGTTTGCTTATAACAATTGATATTTATTTTAACAAATTAATGGCTTAAATAGGAAGGAATTGAAGGTACCTTCTTGTATTTAATTTTATTTTAAAAATAGACTATTCTAGATTGTTCACAATATTTGAAACATTACACACGACTTCACATTTTAATGAAATTTAATAATTTGTGAATTAGAAACGATTCTAATTTATCAAAAGGGCTGCAATTAAAAATAGTGTCTGCTAATAGGAGTCTATTTTTCTACAGTATTTGTGTGAGCCAAAGAGGATTCAGTAAAATCAAGAGAAGAAAAAAGATTAAAATCTACTTTTTAAAAGCTATTAATGGTTAAAAAAAAAAATTCCTTATTAAAAAGAGTAGCTTGTCATAATCTATTTGAGATAATGTTAAAATAATTAATAATAAGCAGAGCTTGATCTTGTGATCATTGTTCATCACTTTACAAACATTACTGCTTAATCTCTAGGACTCAATGATTAATTTGCCAATTGATTTTCAGTGACAAAAAAACAACAACAGTTTAATTGAAAAGAAAATAATTATCAATTAGTTTATAACTTATTATTCTGTAATTAGTTCCTAACTGCAATTATTATTGATATATATATATTATTTTTGATATGAGATTTGTAACATTTATAGAAATTATGAATTTTAAACTTATTTACCAATAGATTGATATGGTAGCTAAATTTTATGATATGATTAATTTTCTATTTTTATATTTGCCTATGTAACTGTTTTTGAAAAATCTTACTTAACTTTTAAAAACATATATTAAAAAATTTAATTAATTTAACTTAAGAAAAACAAAAATGTTTCAAAAGTAAAAATATTTCTAACTTGCAAAATCATTAAAATACATCAATAAGTTATTTATTAATTAAGAAATATTAAAGAGATACAACCATAATATTTGAAAATTGCCAAAAAATTTTTTAATAAAAAATATTGTAGAAAAGGAAATAATTTTCAAAAAATGATAAAAAAATTTATTGTAATTCTATTGGAATTTGCATATATGGAACAAAACTTTATATTTTGTATATTTTTCTTCAAGAAAAAGAGCACAATATAAAATACAAAAAAGAGTGGACAAGGGGCGCAAGGGAAACAAAGTCAATCTGTATAATAAATCTCTAAAATAACTTTGTACAATAATTTTCATGTATCTCTAAATCAGTCCCATAAAAAAAAAAGATACAAAAAAACTGAAAAATTGGATTTAAGATTCAAAGTGGGCATTAAATGCTGCTACAAAACTGAATATCGTGGACATGCATTAACAGGTAAAAGACAAGAACTGCAGAACAAAAAAAAAAAAAAAAAGTGCAAATATAGAGTTAAAAAATATTTGCTTAGAATATGATCTTAGGATATTACAATCCATGTTATTTCTGTCTGCTAGATGACTGGATCCAACTCAAAACTTATCTCATGGTGTATGCATATAATGTTAAAGAACAGATTTCCTCCAGCTTAACATCAGTAAAGAAAGAATTCAGTGCAGCTGATTTTTTTATAGAAAATTCAAGTTTGCATGGCTATGTTGTTGATCCATAGAAGATATTAAGTGGGGATTCACTAAAGACAGTCTGAATTGTAAAATTCATAAGCATGTAAAAGAGATTCTGACAATAATGTTCTAGAATGAATAGTCAACTTCGTTTTTAAACCTGTATATCCCTGTTAAACTTATATTTTACTACCCTACTTAACCCTTAGGATCACCTAAAAGGTACATTTAAAAAAAATTTTTTTTTTTTTGTACATAAGTTTTTCATTTGCCGTATTGGAGCGATACTTATAATTTTAATCAAAAGAAAAGTGAAATCTATACCTTCTCAATATATGTGCTTCCAGATTTTTGAATTCAAAACATGGCAAATTAAGAGTTTTGTAACCATTGAACTCCTGATTATATAAGTAAAGTTCAAAATGTGATTTAATATAATAAAATATAATCTATAACTTGCCTTAATCTTTTTTTATAGCAACATTACTTTAACTGTATTAATTCTGGACAATGGCAAAGACGATTTAATATACCTGGTGTTGGTAGTTTTGTATTTGAACATGAACAAGTGATGTTACATTATAAAGATGAGGTTGAAGTTTGGCCTGCATTATCACTACCTGTGAGTTCTTTATTAATTTTGTTTCTTTAAATTGATGCATTCATCTTGTTTAACTAAATTATAACTTTTGTTTAAAATTTAGGATTCAGGAACTGAACCTTTTGTTACTAAGCGAGGCTTACCTGATGGATTTAAAAAATCCTACCAAATGAATCAACTAACATTGACCATCTTGTTTTCATTGTTCAAGGAATTGGTTCATTTTGTGACCTCCGCTTAAGAACAGTTTCAGAGTGTGGTAATTATCATTACTTTTTCATTAATAAACTTTACATTTTCTTTATTTTAAAACTACAGCATTATGACATTTTTATATTTTATGTCTAAATTATTATTCTCTTTCTAGTGGACGGATTCCGTGATATTGCCAATAAATTAATTGAAAGTCATCTTAGAAATGAAGTGGGACAAGAACACATTGGAAGAGTAGAATTCCTTCCTGTTGCATGGCATGCAAAATTTCACACCAGTAACATTGGTTTTGATCAGTAATTATCTCATTTTACATATATTTGAATTTCTGTTGTAATATGAAATTTTCTCTTTTAACCACCCCTTTATTCACATTCCTTAACTTTCAGGCTTGTACAAAGTATAACACTGGCCAGTATTCCTAAGCTTCGGTATTTTACAAATGACACTTTGAGTGATATTCTGTTGTACAGCTCACCATCATATTGTCAATCCATCATTGATACTGTAGCCTGGGAACTAAATAAGTTACATCAACTCTTTTTGTCAAGAAATCCTAGTTTTGCAGGGAAAATATTTGTGGCTGGTCATAGTTTAGGTAAATTCTGCCTTACACTTAAGCCTCTGTCTTACATTAATAATGAATTTTTATTTGCATAACTTTTAAATGTAACTTTTTTCTCATAGGGTCTTTAATTCTTTTTGATATACTTTCTAACCAAGACACATTTGAGAAAGAAGTTGCATCTCAAAAGGAAGAATGCTTAGAAAATGAGAAAAATTTATCAGAAGTGTTCAATGACTGTTGTGAAAGTGTTGCATATGTGCGTAATTATCATAAGCCTTTAAGAACTATTGATTCTCTACTTGAAGTTCTGAATTTGACAAACTATGCAGATCTTTTCCGTAAAGAAAAGATAGACCTTGAAGCCTTGGTAAAGTTCTTAAAATATATTTTCTTTTGCTTTTGGTAATTTACATTTGAGCTTAATTTTGACCATTACAAATACTGATTGTAGTATATGTGTATATTCTAGCATTTGTTCTATTTTATCTGTCTCTGACCAATTAACAATTATAATTGAATTATTAAAAATAATTTATTAGGTAATGCTATATTACTACATTCATTTGTTTTCATCTTAAAGACATCCCACATTTCATACATAGATTTTTGAATAATTTAGGTTCATAGTCTAAAATCAGTTTAGTGATCCAAATATTCTCCATGCTTATATCTCATAATGCTTAGCATATCCCAGTAACTATTTCCAGACTTTAGTTTCTTCTTGCTCTTTTGATATTTCTTCGAGAGATGTAGCACATTTTATTGTCTCATTATTGAATCTTTAAGTAAATTAGGATGTGTAAATGATTGCTTTGCCTTTATATTAACTTAAAATTTTTATTAGCTTCTCTGCTATTGAGAACTGGGATTTCTTTGTACTAAATAAGGTCAAGAACCTTTGTTTGAATGAAGAAAAGTGAGTGAATGATCTTTTTCCTTTCCTTCTTTTTTTTTTCCATTTCTCCTTTCCATTTTTGTTTCATACACGTAAGACCTATAGTTTAGTAAATTACCTGTTTTTAAAATGACTTTTCCTTAGTTATAATGTTTTCATAAAAATTTGATAACAAACTCGCATATTCTCATTCATAAAATTATATATTTTGTTTAGTTTTATTGTACTTTAGATTAATTTTGCTGGATTTTTGTGATTTATTTCTATTTGTTCTATCTTTTTTTGTGTTTATTTATTTATGCTTTGCTGCATTTTATTTCTAAAAATTTCTATTATTATAATTTCCTGTCTATATTCCGTGTATTTTTTTATCTAAAAGCTAAGAATCTCAGTGTGGATGATAGGTAATTGCCTATTTTCTGTACCTTTTTTTTTTTTTTCTCAGAAGTTGTGTTAAAAATTAATATGAAAAAATCGTCTTTTTCTTTCTCCGAGAATGAGGCATCAGTTTAAGAGAAAAGTTAATTTTTTCAAAAGCAGAGACTAATAGAAGCTGTGAACAGGGAAAAATTACTTTTTTTATGATAGAGATAAGATGTGAAATACTTCATTCAGTAATTGAGAGGTAGTTAAAAAATAGCCCAGAGTAAAAAAACAAATATTTGATCTCTTTAGCAAACATAAAAATTACAAATTGTTAAAGAAATTTGAAAAAGAAATCCATTTTTGAATTGAATCATTTAAAATTTTTAATTTTTTTAATATTCTTTTCCTTTTATATTATTGAAATGATTCTTGCATAAAATTTTTGTTTGTTACCTTTGCTTGTTTTATTTTCATAAAATATGAATGGTAAAAAAAAAAAAAAAAAAAAAAAAAAAAAACTTTATTTGTAGTTCATATGGGATAAAAAATCAATGAACAGTTACAAATTGCATGCATATTATATGGGATAGGCTTATGACTGAATGTAATAATTGCTATGGATTATATACAAGAAATTATAGTGTTTATGTTCTTTGAAAAAGCATTCAATGCCTTGTTTTGCATACCACCACATCTCTTTATTCTCCATTTTTCATAAAAGGTTGTACCACATATTTCTGACAATCAATGGTTCATCACAGTTCCAATTGCATAGAATTCATTTGACTATTAGTGGTAATATAAAACTACAAAGATCTAGTTACAATTCAGATATCTTTTATAGAGACAATAATGAACTATTCATACTTTAATGTCTAAAGATTTTTATTTTCAAGAAATATAGTGTTGTGGTATTATTTCTAAGTTTTAATTTTATGTGTACTATTGGAACTTCATAATATGTGTAAATATGTAAACTGATACATAATATTGTTATAAGGATGAGTAAGAGAAGTAAAACAATTAAGGCGTGAATTCAAAAGAAATAAAATTGGAAATTATTCATACAAAATTGCCCCCACCACAACCTTTTTAAATATTTAGGATACATGTTTGACTTACTCTGCAAGATCAATTCCAAGTCCTTTAACTTATTTCAACTTCCTCAATTAAACAATCTCAAGCAGTGTTACGATAAACAGAACTGTTCTCATATTCATTGTAATTTTTGTTGTTAAGCTGCTTATTCCTCTAAACTTTGTCCAAAATAAAAGCAGTATTAAGATAATATATATTTTTTTCTTTTTAAAAGCTTATTTCTATTTGTCCACATTATTTAATTGTGCTGCTACTATTTATTAATTTCAAGGTATGTTTACATACTTTCCACTCTTTTTACAATTATTAGAATGCAAAGAGAATGGAGAATCAATATGATTTCACATTTTGTGGTCTCTATCATAGTCAGTGGCTAAACTTTCATGAGTATATAAAAATTTTTAATTTCTATGAAAAAAAATATGCATTCACAGTTATTTCCAAGTATAGAATAAAGCTTTTAATTGTTTTTTCCAAATGCAGCTGGCAATACATAGACACTTATCTTTATGCCATAAGCAAGGGCTGCACCGACATTACTCATTTAGCACTATTCAGGGGGCACATGTAGAGTGAAGATATGCTACAGACGCGAATAACACTACCCCTGCAACGCCTCTACGATCATATTAGACCAGGACCTATGGTTTAAAGTAGAATCCGAACCACTGCAAACATCCATGGCACCACCGGGACTCGACCCTGAAACCTGTGGTACCGAGCATCAGAGCGCTAGACAATTTGGCCATCAGGCCTCTAGCCTTTAATTATTGGAAATTAACTTCTTCAAGGGCACTAAAACATTTCTGCATCCTAAAAAAAATGGAATAAAGAAATTCCTTTAAAGATTTCATGACTAGTATTGTGTTAAATAAACTTATTGCATTTTTGATAAATGTAAAGATTTGATTTGAATGTTGAATCATTATTGTTCACTAGTCACTTTTCTAATTTTTTTTTTTTTCTAATTTGTTCAATTGATGTTGATATAAAATGAATAAAATAAAATAAAATGATTTTTTTGTAACTCAAACAATTTTGTTCTTGAAGAAGGTTAATTGATATTTAGTATCTGTATGGCAAATTATAAGATAAAAAAAAAAAAAAAAAAAGTGGTGAATGTTATTATGGCCTACTATCTCCCTGTTGATATCTCAGGTAATTATTTAAACTTGTCAACAAGTATTTCTCCATTAAAATTATGAAATTGAGTCTATGTGTAAATATTAAAATTATCCATCCTATTAGGATAATCTATTTCAGATGGAATAACAAAAATATAACTGGAAAAATTCTATATAGGTTATTGAATATATTTGAAGTGGATACATAATAAAAAAAATTTCAATCAAACGGTATCCATGTTAAAGATTATTAATTGATGATTTTAGAGAAATCAACAAGTTATAATTTTTGGAAAAGTCTTATTTCATAGCTAGTTTGATTTATTGTTTATTATTTTCTTGATTCTTTAGTGGTTATGTTTTGACTTCAAATTACATATTTTAATTTAAACTTTTATGATGTGATCTTATGCTTCTGATTATTTACAATTTGTTATTTGATATTAAAAAAATTTCTTGTTTTGTAACTACTGCTTAAATTGTAAGATTTGCTCTCACAAAAAAAAAAAAATCATATCACTGAAAAACTCATTTTTTTTTTTTTTTTTTTTTTCACTATAGTTTATAAATTATGTTAATTTCGGCTTCAGAGGAAATATTTTTGTTTGTTCGTACAATAGGTTTTGTTTTAAATCTTCATTTAACAGTAAAATTCATTATTTTAATCAAATTCATCAGTTTGCTAACATAGTTTTTAATTAATGTATGCATGCATTTAATAAGAAATATTTTGCTTAAACTCTTTATTATACTGTATTTTGATATTTACAGGCAAAAGAGTGATTCAGTTTTATCAGCACTTCATGGAAGTGTTAAGTCTTACCATAAGAATCAGCTACCCCTACTTTTAAACACATTCCCATACTTTAAAACAAATTAACTGTTTTCTTTTTCACCAATCCTTTCAGAACTCCAGGGAGTTTACTCAAATTTTCACTTGAAATTGTATATTTGAATGGTCATCAGGTTTCCTGGAACCAAATATTAGCTGTTTGTAGTTCATCTTTAATAAATTTAATTAAGTGGTTAATCCTAATTCTCTTTCTTTATTCTTTAAATAGTTGCTCAAAAACATTTGAAGCTACAACTATAAATGCGTTTATGGTATACATGTAATATATGTGTTGCATAACGTCATTTTGCCTAAAATGCCGTTTAGACAATTTGTGTATTATGCAGATGTAGTAGAATGAGTCTTAAAGTAGTAAATTGATTATGACTGCACTCTATCAAAAAGTAGTTTTTATTATAGACACATTGAGATAATAAGAATTTATCAAAATTTAACAAAGGACAAATCATGATTGCCAGAATGTAAAACTTCATACCTGGGTCATTTTTTTATAATATATAGTAGTTTTTTCAGCACTTCATAAGTAATTGAAAACAAGTCGACATTGAAGACTTCCAATCACAGAAGTGGAAGCTCTATTGGCCATTATGAGGGAACTACATGTTTTTAAATGGCATTTTCTTAATCGCCATTTAGGCACTTCAGTTTTGTTTCTGGGGATGCAACTAGTTTCTGTATCTTGACAGGAAATCGCGGACGAAATGCCAATATGCTCCTAGAACTCATAGAAGTAAGACCATATAGTTGTAAACAGAAAAATTACAAAAAAACGTACACACCTATTTTCTAAAATGTTAAGTTAAAAGAAATTGATTAAATTGAAAATTCGAACATTATAAATGAGATTTTACATGCACAAGGCAAGACTATGTTAGATTTCGACTTGAGAAGCAAACTTAACCTTTACCAACCGAAGTTTTATTGTTGAAAACCTGAGAGACAGTTCTGTGAGAAAGAGAATTTTTAAGCAGAGAAACTATAGATTTTTTTGTCATTAAATCATGTAAGTGAGATGTTATTTGAAATAAATAACTTTATTTCCCCTTTTTTGTGCTCAATATTTTTTGCTTTTAGAATTTATTTATTTATTATTATTATTATTATTTTTTTTATGAATCTGTTTTATGCTAGGAGGATTTGCTTCGCTTGAGTTTTCAGTTTTTCCAAAATGATGATGTTCTGATTGTATCGAATTATCGGGATGCAGTATTGTATTTCTATTCCAAGTACAGCAAATAAACTGTGGATTTATAGGAAGAACATTTTAATATTGTGCTATCAATTTTACAAAATTTTAGTAACACAGAAACGAAATTGGAATTTAAAGAGTAAGGTTAAGTTACAATATTATTTCTGGTGTTAAAAAAAATGAATGACTTAGTTTATATTTACATCTCCTCCCATCTTGGAGGAGATGTAAATAGTAGAAGTTATAGGAACAAGTTAGTTTTATAGGAACAAGAATTTGGAACTTTTTAAAATTACAAATCTAGCATTTTAGGATTTTTAACCCGTCAATTAGCTTTAATATCAACATCTGAAAATGCTTTGGTTTCAGAATCATTATCACTGGAATGTTGATCTAACACATCAGGAGTTACAAGAAGCAGAATTTTCTTTCTTTCAAACTTTTGCTTGCAAATGGAAGTTACTACTGATTTTTGAAAAATAAAGTCTCTAGAATAGTCTCATTTCCTCTCCATCAGCTGTGGCGACTCAGGAGAATCCATTTATTCCTTCATCATCTTCTAAAACTTCTAATATGAGCATCAACACATATCTTTTATATAGATTGTTCAACTATTTACTTCATTAACATGCATACATATGAAAAAGTTTGGTTTGTAAAATGCATGAATATTTTTTTTTTAATATATTAATTTTGAATTAGCTTATATTTTTAAATCTGCTATAGAATCTCTCCTCATTATAAAAAAGAAAAAAACCGAATTTATTTTAAATACATATATTATTAATCTTTAGTTATAAAAGATTAATTTAAACTAATAATAAAGCTATTTCAAAATAATATTTAGTATATGAAAAAAAATAAGTAATTTGGATTATATAATTCAGTAGCAAAGTATTTGTTATTAATCTAACTTTTTTTTTCTTCTGTAATTTTGAAAAATGATTTTATAGGCTGTAAAAATTTACCCTAATTTTTTTTTTTTTTTTTAATTTAGGGTCTTTTAAAGGAAAGAGAAATGAAAGATTTAAATATACCTGCTGGGCCCCTAAAAAAAGCTCTGTAATGCTATAATAGTTAAACAGAAAGTAAGTGGTGTCTGTAATTATAATTTTTAAAAATTTATTAAACAGTATTAAAATTTCTGTTATTTTTATAGAAACCCATTCTTAAGAAAAATTCGACTGTAAGCAAATTTCAGCAGAATCAAGAAACAACTTTATCATCAGATACTTCTGAACACATGAGGATATATCCATCACAAGCTCTTGAAACTGGAATGTCGTTAATTGAATATCCTAGGTATTTGCAATTTAGAAATTAAATTATATCAAATATATTCAGCTCTTATTAAACTGCTGTGTTTTAGTACAACATATACACTTGGCTAAAAGCTAGTGTGGTGATGCAAAAGGGTTTAAATTTTATTCACTGTTTTTCAATGGTTATTATTAGTTTTTACACTAGAAAGTGTTTTATTTGTAGATGAAAAAAATATATTTCCTTTAAAATTTAAACATGCAGTCACTATGACTGCACAATTTTGAAGTATCTAAAAGCGATATATCGTCCATCTAATATAGGGATATTACGATATATCGATTTTATGCAAATTTAAAACTTTGAATATGGAACTTATTTTTGAATCATAAACATCATAATGGAAATCTAAGTCCTTCCTCTTACCAACTTTTTTTAAAAGATAGTTTTTTAATGATTATCTTCTAGTATAAATTATATTCATTTTAGTTTACTTAACTTTTTGTTATCTTCTGCACAAAAATTATTTCATTTTTTCAAAACAATATTATCTGCTTTTTTTTTCATTTTGTTATGCATGTTTCATTGTAAAATATCTCATCTATAAAAATATCTATTTATCTCATCCATCAAAATATATTTCATTTCTTTAATTTAGTTGTATTCGTTTGGTTTTTCCCATTCAACCTCAAAGTAGAGTACCACCTTTATCTTGCACAGTAAATAAACAAAATATACATCAATCAGTACATTAAATTTGACTATATGAAGGAAAAAATGTTGGGAATAGGGGATTACTAGTGAGCTTATTAGAAAAGGAAAGGGAAAGACAAGTTAATTTACTACCTGACACTTATAAAGTTATTGGATTGTAAATATTATGAAGCATGGCAAAATAAAAAATAAAAAAAAAACTTTTAGCTCTTAATTAAAAAAATTATTTAATTAAGAAAGTTGTGTGGAAGGCATTTTGCTTACATTCTTATTAGTTTCAAGTTTTTCACCTTTTTAACTCGAATCAAAAATTACTTTTTAAATAAAATCAATCCAAGTTAACTTTTCATTTTTTTTTTACAATGTTTGTACATTATGAATTGTATAAACGAGAAAATAAAAGCATCTCAATATAAATTACTTAAATATTACAAAATTTAAGTACAATGAAATATGAAACATTTGAATAGGACAATTTTAAAATGATGTGAAATAAAAAAAAAAATGAAATTTTAATTAATGAAATTTTTATTTAATGGAGATTTTTATTTTTTAAGGAAGATAAATGTTATTATGTGAGAGTTCTTATAATAATAATAATTAAAATAAATTACCAAATGATATCTCTATTTGGAGTCTTTCAATAAGTCGACAAAATGAAATTGCATTAATATTCACAAAAATAATAATTATGCAGAAGCGCTTATAAACAAAATAAGAAATCGCCTTGTACATCAAATGACATCTCTAAAGCTGTTGTATAAATTTCGAACATGTCATTTCGATGTTGGATATCAAAATCACTTTTATCCGTCACACAGCTCGGATTCGCCGATCATCTCCGAAGCAGTTATACCGAAATTTCGATGCAGTTATAGCGATGTATCGCCAAGCTTGCACTTACATACTAGTGTAATGCAAGCATCTATTAAGATTCTATATTTTCTGCTTATGGAATGTAAATGTTTTTCAACTCATTACCCATTTCCTTTTCTTTGCTAAAATAACCGTCATAGTTTTTATATTAAAAGTTCATGTGATTTCTATCTTACTTCCACAATTTCTGGACTCAAAATTTGTTATTGATATGCATATACTATAATTAATAAGTTAACTGACTTAAGAAATTTTATTGATCTTTATAAATCAAATATAATATTGATTCTAAAACTAAACTTCAATAGAATATATCTAATTGACATACATTAATGAAACACATGTTTTCATAAAAAAATAATAAATAAATAAATAAAAAAACACAATGTTATATATTGTAATAATGCAAGATGGATATTAAGAAGATTATTTGTTTAAATATTGTTTTTTCATAGCCTGTTGTTTGAACCAGCTGGTTTTTTTGCTTTGGGTTCCCCAATCGCTTTCTTTTTGGCTGTTCGAGGTTATGATGCTATCAATGAAAATTTTAGATTACCAACCTGCCCTGCATTCTTTCACATATTCCATCCTGTGAGTAAAGTATTATTTCTTCTTATTTATCACATGTATATTTTTTTAAATATTTGTATTGATTATAAGGTAAATTTTAATTTAATTTACATCAAAATCAGTTGTCCTAATTTCTTAAAATTATAAAATTAAATTATTATTCTTTATTTTATATAATTGATAGATATTTTTTAACAAATTTCTGAAGTATTTTATTTAGCTAAAGTTTTGAGTTAGTTCAAATGTATACGAGTTAAAATTATATTCTATTTTTTGCTGTTCTGTTTATCTTTGTTTTTATTTATATGCTTTATAAAATAGAAATAATGAAACATTAAAAGTAATTTATAAATTTCTCTTTAAGTTTTGTTTTACTAATTTTTCTTTTCTTTGTTTTTCATATGATTTGCTTCAAGTATGATCCTGTTGTAAGTAATTCTATTTTTTTACTAATTGATTTTATTTGTAAATTTGATACTTCAGTTCAGAAAAATTCAATGAATGTATAAATTCTTTTTTAGGCATTTCTTGTTGAACCTATGATTAAGCCAAACTTTTCTGAAAAGCCTGTATTGATACCACATCATAAAGGAAGAAAACGACTGCATATACGTAAGTAGGAATTCTTGAGAATAGAATAAAACTAATATTTAAAAATTAGATATTGCATTTTTTAAAACTAAATATTTTGAAGAGGAAAGTATCAAAATATTTTAATGCAATTTTAAGTAATGTTTTTAAAGTCAGCTTTTAATTTTATACAGTAAAAGTTTTACGAATAACATTATTTTATTTATGTTTGATTCATGATTAAAAGATAGTGGAAAATTTTTTTAGACATATGCTTATTTGTTTAATATTTTACTTCTAAATTAACTGAGTATATTGTATTATTCTCTTAAGATGTATCAAGAATACTCTGCTTCTGAAGGTTGAATACCTAATGCAAAGAATTTAATATTTTAAAATTTACTTATAGGATAAAATTGTGTTCTTTTGCAATTATGTAGTTATTTTTATTAGTTTATTTATTTAAAGAATTTATGATGATATCATTACTACTACTTGATAATTTGTCTATAAATTTCAGATATTCGGGAGAATTTTGTTAAATTTGCAAGTGATATAAAGCATAAAGTGCTTCAAACTCTTTCCTGCAGGGCATTGCCAAGAATCAATATACTCCAAATTCTGATGAAATTAATAAAATGATAGGTAACTAAAATATTTTATGTTTTTAGATTTCTCATTGTTGCTTTATCGAATAATGAAAATTTATAACTTTTTACTTTTATGGAATAATTATAATTCTTATGAAGCATATGAATAAAATAATCTTTCTTTTTGAAAGCTATATGGAACATAAATGTATAAATCTGTTACGTTTTTGTAGGTTCTATTGATATATACAATTATATGTAAAAATTGAAATTATAAAATGTTTGGTAATATTTTTTACTTTAATTATTTACTTATTACATATTTAACTATAATCAATTTACTTTCCTTACAATCATACTTTTAGTAAATATTAGCTATCAAGTTGTTGATTAATTTCATTTGTTTGTAGTAATGGTTATTAAACATTGAACCCAAAAAAATCAAAGAATAGTTTATTATACTTAGAGAATTAATGAATTTACTGCAACCACAATAAAGCATTGCAGAAAATGTTACCATATTCTTTAGACCATGGGTGGCCAGCCTTTTTGCATACCATGTGCTAATTTTTGGATATGAATTTAGATGTGTCATATAATTCTAGTACGTTTTATACCATCTTAAGTTCATGGTTAAGAGTTGATAGAGATAAGGATAGAATCTACTTCGCTTTATAATTTACTCACGTAGTTAAATTAATTAATTTATGCCAGTTTAATGAAGCACCAATTTACAATAGTAAGGAATGATCTTCTCTATAAAGGGTGATCACTTTATGATGGTGCTATAGCTACAAGAGAGTTTCATTTGGTGAAGATAACTTTGGATCAAAGTTGTTGAGAGAGCAATCAGCCTGGAACTTTAATTCATCTTTTCTCTCTGACTTTTGTTTAATAACCTTTTTATTAGAAGTATGTTTATAGACATAATTAACTTTTTAAATCATTTAATTATTGTATGTGAAACAATATATGTTACAGCAGATAAACATTATATACCATTAATGAAACTTTTGAACCTGTTTTGGTTTTGCTAGTCTTTTAATGTTTAGTGTTAAATTTATTACTGAGAGCAGCTGCGAATTATTCAAATTTGAATCAGTTATTCATGACCTTCTTTTTGCGTTTAAACACTTTCATTGATGGACATACTTGTTCACATCTGTATATTGTTCAAAAGTGATATAATTTTTGCAAATTTTCTGAACTCTAGGAAATGTTTATATGATAATAAATGCCCAAAATTAATTATGTCAGAAGCATTTTGATCTGGAGTAGCTCATAAAATTTTATTTTTTAATCAATCAGTTACATTTATGCGTTACTAGGCATCTGCTTTATGTTTTGTTCACTAAGTGAAAATGGCTTTGTAAAGGCGAGAATGTAATTTTCTTCTTTAGCAAAACCATAAAAATGACTTTCAAATGTCTTTTGCAATATCTTGATTTTTTTCAATATATTTTATCAAATTGCTATTATTCTCAGCACATTCACTTGGTTCTTTCAAGTTAGAAAATTGACTTAAATCCTCATTTTCTAACTAAGAGATGAACAATTTTAATTTCATTTCAAATTAACGTATTCTATTTAGTAAGCAAAGAAATAATTTATTCTTGCATTGAAGTTTAAATTTAGATAATTGAGGTTAGTAATATCAACTAAAAATGCCAAATCAAGTAGCCAGTTGTTGTCAAATAGTAAGGTTCTTTCATGAGGTAGTTCATTTTTCAGTTCTAAAAAATTGGCAACAGAGTTTTTCAGTTTTCAAAATCTACCTGGACCTGCCGTCTACAAAGCTCTGTACAAAATGAAGATTAAGATCTCCAAATCTAACAATTCACAATATTCTCTGAATTCTCATCTGTTATCTCTGAATGTTCTTGCTCTAATTTGATTCACACATTTCACAACCAGCAACATAACATGTTGCATATTTAAAAGTTTTAGCACACAGTACCTCTTGGTGTATAATGCAGTGATATTTTAGTATAGTACAATTTAAAAAAATTATAAAGTTACAGTACCATTGACTTTGTGTATCATTGATGGCACTCTGATGAGTTTGCTACAATATAATTTTAGATTTTCTAGGCATGATTTTAATTTTTGAAATATGTCTCATCTTTTTGTTTTACCGTACAATAACTTCAGACTGGCAAGTTCTTCAAAAGGATTAAATATATCATTGATTCCTCTTATAAAAATGTTAAATTGTGCAATATCAGATATATCCATTGATTGATCCAAAGATATAGAACAGAAAGTGCAAGAATGGATAAGTTGTTGGAATACATCCAGAGAGTTCCTCATCATGTTTCATAACTGTCTGGCATTGATATAGAAATTTCATCTGCTGACCTTTCAATGCCTTTATTATTAAAATTGCATGCAAATATTTTGCGACAAAGGCTTAAAAAATTTCTTCTTCAAAAAGAGGGTTTCTTCTTTTTCACCATTGTTAAAAGCAATTTCACATGACACTTCTGTCATTGCTAAGTCTTCACAATTACTTTAGAAAATGTATTTTGTCTGCTTCTAATTTCTTCCTTTTTCTTAGTTGCATATTCTTTTTGCAATTCAAACCCATGAACAGATTTCATTTTTTTTTTTCAATGTAAGTCTGATGTTATGTTTTGTACTGATCTATCTATTAAGATCGTCTTTTATTGCACAAAAAAAAGTACTTTCAAACAATACAAAATCGTTTTCTGAGGAATTTGCTATAAATAATTACTCATTTTCACACTGTTCATTAAATTCACACATACTATCATTTACTGTGCTTGTTTTGGTCATTTTATTTTGCATTTTATCATTTCATTTTATTTGTACCCATGTAATCATCTAATGCTTCATGTTTGGTGCATGCACAACTATTTAGCCAAATTTGCTTTAGATCACATGAAATTACTCATTAAATTTTTTCTTCTTTCTACTAATAGTAAACTTAAATCATAAATTAGAAATTAACATTTTCAAATTATTTATTCTGTTACTGCTGAAAAAATGTAGTCTTTTTGCATTACATAAAATGATTGAATTTATGATATTTTGAAAGAAAACTGTTTTTTTAAAAATTAAATGTAGGTATTAGAAGTAATATTGAAAAAATATTAGAAATATTTTTGCCAAGTTGGACAGATCAAAAAGTACTTCTTTTCTACAAGATCACATTTCCAAGAAGTATTCAATTGTTCCATGATTTCCTTGCTTGCATTCTCTATTTAGAGAACAAACAGTATAGAAAAATCAATATTTAAGTTACTAGAATGTAATAGTAAAACAATACAATACCTTTCAGTTCAAACAATTTTTCAAAATTTTAACTATCTTATTCAAATTAAAATTAGAGAATGGTAGTTGCTTTCAGTTCTTTTCACCTTAGCCTTTTAAAGTTAATAAGGTTGAACAAAACATATCAATCAAAACTTTTATTTACTAGATCAGATGAATTTCACTTTTTGGTAAAGAAACAACATCAAAATCAGCAGTTAGTTACTAGTTGAAACAATTCAACATGTAGGAGTGCTTAGTGACTCATCTCTTGTCAAACAACTTCTTTGATATAAAAAAAACTTTGATAGCATGGGACAAATTATTGTTTCAAATCATCAAGTTATATATAATGATATTGAAGGGTTTTTGATTATTTAAAAGTATATATATATATATATATATATATACATATGTTCAACTTTCATGTTGATAATTGTGTTGCAATTTATAAAGTGATTAAATTTGCGTTTATTCATGGAAACCCCAAGCATGACATATACTATTTGGATCTAAGAAAAGTTATTTTGCATAAAATATTTCCAAATAATTGCTTTTATTTTTTTGATAAATCTGCAATGTTACAAACATTGCTTTTGACAGTTGTTTGGATACATTAGTGTGTTTTGCCACAAATAATTGTTCAAATCAGAAAGTATAATGCAAAATGACTCAATTTGAATAACTAGTTATATACTTTGTTTGAGTAATTTTTATGTGGTGTATATTAAAGGATCAGCTTTGGTTTGGTTAAAATGGACAACTTTTTCTAGCACTTATATTTTAAATGTGTTTCCTTGCATTTAACATAATTTACAATTACTGTTGGTTAAGTAAATTTTGCTTTATTCTGCTTATATTGGTTGCAGTTTTAATTGTGAAATGATAGATTTTTAGACATATTTCTGAGTTGTTTAATATTGTTCATCAGAATCTATAACTGCAAATTTTTCTTTTTGTAGAATATGTCACAAATTCTTTTCAATATATATGCACTTCCTATCTTTGAAAGAATTTGTGACAAGCATCTATTTGTGATATGATATTTTCACTGATGATTGTTAGTATACTTTGAAATTTTATGTGATTGAAATTCACATTAAAATTCTTTATGTTTGTATTTGATGAATTATTATGATCACCTGCTTACTTAAGCAAAGTTTGCAAGTGAAGTGACAAGGGAATCTATTCATCAAAATCCATATATTGAATCTCAAATAAAAAGAAAAAAGACACAGTTCAGGTTTTTAAATTACTACATTTTCTTTCTGTTAAATTTGTCTCGGATTGTATTTTACTCATTTTTCTGTTGTGGTTTCCATGATAAATTTATTAGTATATTGATTTATGATGATAGATTAGTTTGATTTTATCTTAGATAAAAGTTTATTTTATAATAGTTTATAGTATAGTTTATTAATGATTCTTATTTTTTGGTCAAAGTTGTAATTTTGCAATTCCACTGATGTGAATTTCTGAGGTAAAATGATTTAGAATTATATTTTAATGAATTATATGAAACTTTTTGGCATTTTTAAAATACTTTACTATGGTCAATGGTGATCTTTTTCCTTTGTTATATATATCCTTTTATAGTAGTTTATGTATCATTGGCCTTCAATACCTAAAATAGAAGAATTCTGTGAGGTACTTGTGTATTATAATTCATCACAGATGTATAGTTTGTTTGTTTCTGATAACTGAAATAAGGATTTTTGGTTTCTTTATTTATATGTGTATTTATCAGTGCAGTTAAATGCATTACAATAAATAGGTATACAGTGATTTGAAGATTATAATGAATGAATTGTTATTTTCTAATCTTCAGGCAGTTTTAAGGGGCGGGGGATTCTGTTTATCAGTAAATGGTGATATTTGTCAATCACTAAATTTTCAATTTCTTGTTCACTCCATGAAAACATTTTAACTAGCTATGTCAAGGCAGAAATCCGAGATTATTTATATGTGCTGTCTCCTGCCTATTTATGAAAATAATGCATGGTGGTTTGTTGTTTTCTCTGTGCATTGATATCAAGGTATCATAATTGATTAATTTTATTCACATTTTGAATAAAATAATATTTCATTACTTGATTTAAATTTTTTTTTAATATGATTTTGAATACTTAATAAATATAATTTATAATACTTTATTTTGTTAAGTAATCATCGAAAACATAAAAAAAAAAAATTAATGTGTACTTTATTTAGATGTTTTCATATGATTTTAATGTATAATGGTGTGTCTTATTTACATTTGAAGTTGGTAAGTTTTGTACATCACCTGTTCACTTTAAAATATATTAAATATAATGAGAGAAACAGAAGACAATTGCCTTCATATCAAATTCTTTTTTGTGTTTTATTATTTGTTCATATATGTACAGTAATTTATTACAGATTTTATGCTGTTATTCAAAAGCAAGATTCTTTTCATCCTAAAATTCTGGAGTTAGGGAGCAGAAGGTTGGACTCCCAAATATAAAATAATTTTAATTTTAATTTAAATAACATTAATAGTTAAAATTGTTATTTCAGTCATGAAATCTTTAGGAATGAATTCTTTCAAAAGTTTGTGTTAATTTGAAGCATGGAAATAATCATTGAAAAAGTCATTCTGCTTATTTAACATACAATTTTTTTTTTTGTATTTCTAACTATAAGAAATAAAATGTATAGCTAATTATTTAATAGAATTGGCTTTAGCTGATTTTATATTTTTGCTATTTAAATAATTTAAAAATTCATTTTTTGAAATGAAAAAAATGAATTTAAAGATTTATTTTCTTAAAAATAATTTATAAATTAATATTTTATAATTTAGATTATTTTTAAATATGTAGAGTAACACATATTTTTAGTATAATTCCGAATATTAACCGAGAATATGTATTTCTCCAAAAAATTTACTTAAAGTTCCAAACCGTGTATAAGCCGAAATGAGAAAAAAAAAAAAAAAAAAGTACCGTTCAGAAAATGTTGCCATGAAGGTAAAATGGATCAAATAATTTCCATTCAGTTGTTTTCTTGTATGCGATCTGTAGAATCTGTGCTAGTCATACTTTCTGTGCCATTTTATTTTTTGTCTGAAAGATGAGTGGGAAGATAAATTCTTATATGGTAAATTTTAGACTATAGGTGATCGCATTTATTGAAAATCCTAATAACAGTATGGGCTGTCCTGCATTTCTTTGAAAATAAAAATTTTGTCAACATCAGATTTTTCTTTTGGCAACGATTAAAAACGAGGCAATATAAACAATTTCAAAAATAAAACAATTCATTTTCACAAAACGAATAATCCATTTCATTTAAAATTAATTTGTTTTGTGAACTTAGAAAGAAATATCAACGCGCTATTTTTTATCAATTTATCGTTTGTGTCCGACTATTGAAAAAGTATCCAGGTTTTTACGAAATTAGCAGATCAGTATATAAAGCTGATCTGATATTTTAGAAAAAGTTAAAAAAATTCTCAATTTATACACAGAAATATACTGTAATTATTCTAACATATGAGTTAGATGTATAATTCCAATAAACACTCTATATATTATGAATTTTATTTATTTTCCGAGCAGAACCACCTGTAGAAGGAACAAAAATAGGTCTTCTTAATGGTGGACGAAGAATAGACTATGTGCTTCAAGAAAAACCAATTGAGGCCATTAATGAATATCTGTTTGCTCTCTCAAGCCATGCTACATACTGGTTAGTTATTTATAATCTCTTAGAAAATCTTAATTATTATTATCTTTTTAGAAATACTTAATTGTTATTAAAATATTAATTTGATTAAGTGATTAGATATTACTATTTTTGAGTGATATTTTTAGTAGTCAGTAAAACTTTTCAATTGATTCTTCTCCCATATACAATATTTTTATGTTTGATTGTATTTATTCTTTCCTGTTAATAAATTATTTGAAAAATTTATTTTTTATATCTATGTCTATAAAAGAATTTAATCTTTTAATAGTGTTAACTCCTTTATATATTTTTAAAAGTTTCAGTGATCATTCTTTTCATTTCTTTTATTTTACTAGATAATGTGCCCTTCATCCCACCTCTCTCATTTATTATTGTTATTGTTTTATTATTCTGCTTGGGTTTCCTTCTTAAATTTGAAATTGAATTCCATAAAGATTTAGATTTAACTAATGTTACTAGCAAACATAGTATGCCAATTTTACCATTTTCGTCTTATCTTATAGGTCTGTTTTTCCAGTTATACTTTTTTAACACCATCAAAAATACAACTCATGAATAAAAATATTTAATGATGAAAATTATTAGTAAATCTGATAATAAATAAAAAAAAAATACTGAAATTTATGTATTTTTATATGAGAGACAGTGCAAGAATCTGAAAATGCTGGTTAATCAAATAAACTTAAATAGTGTTAAAAAATGGGCTCATTGCACAATATTTTTGGAATTCATCTTTTTTTTTTTATGCTTCATTGTTTTTATTCAATAGTTCATGTAAGCTAAAAATTCATAATTAAGAAATTATGAATTTTTAACTTTTTGATAGGTGTGATTGTATATGTTTTAAAATAATTTCCTTTCCTCTTCATGCTCTATACATCAATAAATAATAGAACAAAAATGCAGCTATAAAAAATCTTGCATGATTTGTTTCAAATGACTCTTAAAATGAATTTTTATTCAAAATAATTTTTTAAGTTCAATAAAAGTTAATAATGGTGTAAAGTTGAAATATTTGAAAAAGTTTAAATAGTGAAAATATCAAGATAAAAAAATATTTGTTTTGAAATTGATGAATGAATTTTGTATTCAATTTTTAAAAGGCTTACAATGTTTATTAACATTTATTTAGGTTTGGGTGTCTGACATTACACACCTTCAAATTATAAATTTTTCAGTTTTATGATTGAAAAATAAAAAGTATACCGTAAGTTCTTTCCTATAATCTGCTGTTCTGTATAACCGCAAGAGATAATTTTTGATCCAAAAATGAAACATCTCATATAATTGAGGCTTGCTATTTGATGTTTTTATAGACCAATCAAATAAATCTGGGAAAAACAGTTAATTTTAGTTAACAGTATTAACTATTAATTTTGTATGTGTAAATTAGGTTATGTGCATCAATACTATTCAACTGGCCATATGTTTGAATTAGAGAATAGAATATGCTTAATGAAGCTTTGCCAGAAAAAAATTCTTTTACATTTTTTAGTTATATGTTTTATAATCATCTATGGAACTTAATTATTTATGTGCAAGAAATTCAAAATTTCTGATTCAGTAAATGCACCTAAAATAATTTATGCATGAATGAAACACAAGGGCTACCAATATTTAATGAAAAAAGAAAAGAATAATGCTAAGTCCTTAAACTTTGCTTTTTTGCTCTTATCACAGTCAAGCTGCAGCTAAAATTTTTTTTTCATGTCTCAAACTTAATTCTGAAGTCTGTATCAAAGAAGTGAGACAAAGCACACCAAAAAATGGCATAACTTTTGAAAAAAAATGTGTTTTCTAATTTATATAATTTGCTATTGTTATTAATATTAGAATTCAAATGTTATTCTTTAATATTAGGAATTCAAGCCTTTCCTTTGACATTCCTTTTCTGTATACATTGATACCAAAAGGTCAAATTCATTTATTTGAAAATTTTTTTAATGAAAAAAAAAAAAATCAATAAATTTTTATTATAATGTAGTCAAATAAATTATTTTTCGCATCAGAAAATTTAATATACAATCAGATATACTTTTAAATTGGACTGCCAGAATAATTTATAGCAGAAAAAGATTTTAAAATCATTGCATCTTTAAAAGCTATAAAAAGTAATTGTTTAGTAATTTTTATCAAAGAGAAGTTGAACTGAAAGTGTGATTGTCACATCTTTTCCTTTTTTTTATGCAAAATTTACGAAAGAGCAATTACAAAATAATAGAAATTTCTATCAAAAATACAATTTGACTGGAAATTAGTAATGCATTTGAGTTATAACAATTATTAATATGTTAAATTCATTCAATTAAATAGCGTTTCAATATGTGTGTTAATTTGAACTAAAAAACAATCCCTCATAAATAATTTCTTTATAAAAACTGGAAAATTTATTACACCAAATATTTTTTATTTGAACTACTTTTGAAATTTTCTTTGAACTAAAAATTAGACTAAAGTTATGTTTTTAATTTAGGAAAAAAAATTTATGTTGACTGGTGCAAAAAAAATAAAAAAATGTTAATTAGAACGTGATATATTGTTCATTAAGAAAAAGTTTCATTTAACATTAGAAAACTTAATTATGAACCCTTATATCTTCAAAACTTTTAATCAGATATCTACAAAAAAATTATATACTAATTTCATCAATAAGTCGATTATGTTAAAAATCTTGGGTTCCGTAATGGAAAAATTTTGAGTCAGTGGTTAATTATCCATATTAATTCATTTTGTTAATCGAGAAGTTGAGTTCTTTCAACATTTCTCAACAACATTTTTTTTCAATATTTCCACTTATAGCAAGATCTAATGATAATTACAAAATTTAATAAGTTTTACCTTTTTTTTTTCTTTTCCCCTACTGTACTAGTGTAGCATTTCTTCTCAATTAATTCAATTTAAAGGCAGATAGCAAACTTTGACTGTTACATAATCTATGCTGAATTGGACAAGAACACAATGTTACTCAGAGTTTTCATTACAAAAACACTGGTATTCTGGATGTATATTAATAAACAATTATTTATATTTCAGTTAAGATAAATCCCGAATTAATTTTTAAAGGTAAATATTTTACATCAACTAACATTACCTAAAATCTAAAGAGAGCCTCATAACTGTTCATGAAAATGATTACCCAACTTAACATGTGGTACTCTTTATTGCTTAAATTATTTTATTTATATGTGATAGATGAATAGATATGTTTTAATTATTATACTCTTTAAGTCTTTTAATTAAGTCTTTTAATTTACTAAAAGTTATCAGCATAAATAATATCTCCAAAAACACATATCATGTAGTTTTATAAATTTAAAAAATATAAAACTTGTAAATGGAAATTCAGTGTACAAAAACTTAAAGAACCAAAACTGTTTTAAAAAAACTTCAAAAATTCAGAGAACTAATGTTGGACAGTGCATAATAGCACAGTTAAAAAATTAGTCTTAGATATATTAAGTGTGTTGTTTACAGAAAAACACAAATTACTTCTTTGCATTTATTCAAAGTTTGATTTTTTCAGTCTTATATGTTTGTTTAAAAATCTATCCCACCTAGAGTTCTTCTAGTTTTTCAAAAGTTTTTAAACCAGTAATAAGTATTAATAGACAAATAATAGAAAAAATATGTCTATTAATAGACATATTTTTAATTATAAGACATTTTTTTAAAATAAAAAAGTATGTAAAATTGGCATTTACAGAATTTTCATTTTAAAATTTTGTCTTTTTAAGTGAATACTTATTAAAATAGTTCAATAGCTAAAGTATGATTTCAGAATATGCAAATAAAAATTTCATCTTTATTGAGTTTTTAAATTTTTTACTAAGTAATTTTTTTTACCAAATAGTACCAATATCAATTAAAATTCTCAAAAATTGTTCTTATTTCTAGGAGTCATTGTTTGTTATGTAATTTTTGTTTATTATTTTTTATTTCAACAGTATTGCATGTTACATAATCTGACAAAAAAAAAAAAAAGATTGAATTATGAACAATGAAAATCATCTCAAAAATAACATTTAGTTGTTGAGAATGAAAAGAAGTCATTAAAGAACAAAAAAGAATTTGCATATGTCTAAACTTAAATTTAATTCTACATGGAAATTTCAAAACTTATTTTTGTACATTATGAAAATATGCTGTATATTAATAATTATCCTTTATGTTAATTAATTATTTATTCAATAGGAGAAAGTAATAAATATTTAATTTTTAGGAACTCAGAAGATACTGTTTTAATGATGTTAAGAGAAATATATGCAACTCAAGGTATATTTATATATCCAGAGCAAATGCCTTCTGAAAGAAATACATTGGTGGATTCTTTAATGGGATTTTCAGGAAATGATTCAAATATGCAAACAAATTTAAGTTCTGTTGAAACATCAAACATACCAACTGAGAGTATGCCTGTTATCCATACTGGCCCACCTCCTCTCTCTGGGTTTGTCAAACAGTCACCTTTTTCAAAATAGTTTTTATGCATGTAAATGTTTGTATTTTTTTTAAATATGGTGTGTTATCTATCATAAATATATAGTTTTGTGTATAGAGATGAGGCTTGTGTCGTAGAAACTGTAAATACAAAAAAAAAAAAAAATATGTGTGTATAAATAATGAGACTTAAAAAATGTCTGTGATCATGTTGTTATTACATTTAGGTTTATTTTATTATAAATTTGTTTGATTTCTTCTGTAAAATAAATTGTTAGATTACTTCTGCTTAAATTATGCAAGTTTTTTTTTTTTTTTCCTACTTTTAGTAAACAATTAAAAAGAAAAAAATTTACTTTTAAAAATTTATAGAATTTTGAAATTGCTAAAATGTTCATATGTTTTATAATTGTTACATTTATAAATTTATTTCCAAAAAATTTTACTTACTGTATTTTTTTGAGTTGTAATAATATATTTTTTTAAAAATATATAATATATTATTTGTTTGAAAAAAATATCTTCATCATCTTAGGGAATATTTGCATTTTTTTAAAATGCCATGAGCAAATATACACTCTATAAAAAAAAATGAAAGGGTACTAATATTTAAAAGAAAACATTTTAATTCATTTAGAAATATTTTTGAACTACATCTAACAATGCAATAAATATAATATTTATAAATCTACATATATTATATTCCTTTTATAAAACTACAAAAATTAGGACACAATAGTATTAAAAGAAAAATCTAACCATCAGTAAAAAAAATTCTATTATTTCATCCTTATTACTTCTAGAGAGTTTTTGGTTTTTTTGGTGGAGAGGAGGGCTGATTCATATAAAAATTAGATTTTAATATTAATTTATTTTAAACTGTTCCATACATTATTAGGGGAAGATAGGGATAGTTGAGCCATTTTTATACTTCCGGTTTAAAAAGAAATCATACTTTCCTTACAGTAAAATGAAATATTTAATTGCGCATTTGATATTTTTTTCAAAAATTAACTAAAAATAATTTCCTGTTTAAACCATCTTCTTTGTCATAAATTTTTATATTTTTGCAGCATTTACATTTCGTTTACATAAAATTTTAATTTTGATTTACATGTGGTTCCCATAGGGAAGGGATGCTTGAGTCGACACTGATAAATACCTCAAAAACAGTATTTTTCTTTTTATTATTTTACATAGTACTTAAGTTCTAGAAGTTCTTTAAAACAGTTGTAAAAACCAAATTAGTTTTCATGTTTCAAAATATTGATTATTAAGTAAATCTCTTCACAGGTTTCTTTCTTGTATATGTTTCCAACAATCAATCATCAAGAGCAGGTTTCCTGCAGATAGCATCATTCAACTTCAAAGCATTATACTTCACAAATAATGGAAGTCACACAAATTAATGTCGGTGATCAAATAATTATTAATTTTAAAGTTACAAACCATTATTTGAGAAAAACACTTCTGTACTAAAAAAAAAAAGAAATATTAGCATTTAAAACAAAAATTGGGAACAAGAAACTTACATTGAAATTGTGAAATGGTTTGTTTTTAAAGGTCTATTATAAAAATACTTTTCTCTCTCTCATATATATATATACAACTTTCAATCACTCTTTTAAAGATAGCAAATCTTGTAAAAATTTTTGTTTATCAAGCTTTTATTAAATAAAGCATGCAACTTTTAAAACTATTTTACATTCAAAATGTATCTGAAATTATAATTATTAAATCTTGCTATAACTATTACAGTTTAAAGCAAAGCTTTGATAAAAAAAAATTAAAAATCATTCATCTGAATATTTACTTTAGATAGTGAAAAGCAACTATTGACCAGTGTGCTTTCAAAATTTCACCAAAATGTATGATTTTTTTTTTTCACAGATGCTGATCTATAAATATGTTTCCAACTTTAGAAAGAAAACTTAGCATATAAAATAGAAAATATGGGTGGCTCAAGTATTGCCATTGTCCCCTAAATATATTCTGAAACTTGGTAACAAATTGAAACAGTTCAAAGGCATAAATTGCTTTTGCTTACTGATTTTAAAGACTAGAATTGTTCTTCTATCTTCTGATTGAGTAGAATTCTTTCAAGACAATGCCAATAGCATTTGGCCCTTTTAAGTGGAATCTCTTTTTTTCTTATCAGAGAATATGTCCAAAATCACTAAAAAATAGAGTGGTAACTTGTATGTTATATTACTGTGGAAGATGTTTCATTTTTCTTGACCCTAACGACTTTAGACTTTTTATGTTTTTGTACAGTGTTTGCCTCAACATGTGTAGTAGTCCTGCTTGTACTTTAATCTTTCTGTTTGGCTTTTATAAATTTTTTTAAGCCTCATTTACACAATGGCTGTGTACTACTGTGCCCAAAAAGTAAGACAATTATTTTTTTTTTTTCAAAAACTCTTTATTTATTTTTCTACATTTATTTCATCGCCTTCAAAGTAATCCCCTCCGGACACAATGCACTTATACCAACTTTTTTTCCAATTCTCAATCCATGCTGAAAAGTCATTGGAAGGTATGGCCTTGAAAGTGCACGGTGATTCACTTTGAATCTCTTCAATCGACTCAAAACGGTGTCCCCGGAGTGGTCTTTTGAGTTTAAGGAATAGCCAGAAGTTGAACGGTGTGAATACGGTGGTTGTGGAACGATATGGGCTTCATTTTTGGCAAAAAGGTCACGAAGAATCAATGCAGTGTGAGCTGGCGCAGTCGGTGTTTTCGGTACCAATCGAGATTGGACGCGTTTGAGGACAAAAATGGAATGAGGACCTTTTGAAATTCTAACATCAGCAGCAAGGTCTCTAATTGTAAATCGACGGTTTGCAAGCCCCAAATCTTTAATTTTTTGCACGTGAGCTTCGACGGTTGAGGTTGATGGTCGACCAGAGGGCTCTTCGTCTTCAACGCGTTCTCTGCCTTCTTTGAACTGTTTATGCCACTTCTAAACATCAGAAGTACAACTATATTACTGATATTAAACTTTTTTTTTCAAAAAAAAATAAAACAGGATCACACTAATTGAATGATAATTCTGTTAATCATCTTCACTTTCTAAAGGATTTGATATGCAAATTTTTTTCTGAATAAACATTAATTAACTAGTCGAAGATTAACTTTGAATTTCAAATAAATTTTTTATTTAGCTGTAAAAAGGATGGCTCTTTTCCTCCAATCACTTAGCTCTTGCAGTATTACTCAATTCAATTTTTAAAATATACATGTCTTGAGCATGTTGTTGATATCCTCAGATTTATCAGATCCAATTTGTCAAATATGACAAATTGGATCTGATCATCATTGAATGTCAGAAAATATTCTTGACATTCAATGATGCTATCAATGAACACAATGAAGTTAAAATGTGAATAATGCTCATGAGAGCCTAACAGCCTTCATGAACTTTAATTTTCATTTAACATTTTTAATCACCTAATAATAATGTACATAAAAATTATAATTATCCTCATAAAAAGCCTGAATAATGTCCATTCATTATAATGGCACCCAACAGTTTTAATTCAAACAAACTGTTAACTTCATTGTGTTCATTGATAGCATCATTGAATGTCAAGAATATTTTCTGCCATCCCACGATTCCAGCTGTTGAGAGCGTCGGATTTGGTGCAATACCAATATTTAGTTTTTCACAGTCTTGTATTTAAATAACTACTTTTAGGAAATAATGAAGCGAAAAACAAATGTTGTTCATGGGTTTATGTGGCATGTACATTATAATTCTTTCAATATTACTGATTATAGCTTTTTTTTTTTTTTTTTTAAGTTTGAATTAATTTGCATAGCTTTATTTGTTCATGTTAGAAAGATATTTACATGCTTCAAATACCTGTTCGTTTTTATAAAAAGATGTAGAAATCTATTATTTTTTGCTAGATATAAAAATCTAAAGAAATTTTTAAAAAATTATGGATTTGTCCTTTTAATTTTATTACTTATGAAGTGTTATAAACTCTTTATTTTAACTGATGTGTTCATATTTTTGCATCAATATTTTTTTTATCTGAAGTAAGGTATATATTATTTTGTAGAATATATTAAAATATTTTTGTTGAAATGTCAAGAATTTCATTATTTCAGTGAATATATGAACCATCATATTTACTTCTTTATTCAAAGTACATTATAATTTTTTTTTGGCTTCTTAAGTATTTGCATTCCATTGCAAAGATGCACTTACGATTTTTACCTTACCATATCATCCGCCCTCCCCCTGCTTTTTTTTTTTTTTTTAATAAAATTAATTTCATTAACATTTCACTGACTAGAACATACATGAGCACTATTTCATATAAATGTTTCAATGATGTATCAATTCTGTGTATATGTTGTGAATGTATTGTAACTGTTACAACATGCCTCATTATATTACATATTCATATTTTTGAAAAAATAATGACATACAAGCAGGATTTAAAGGTTTTAGTTTTTAATGTTAACATGAGTACATATTATTGTACAGTATGTGAGATTAATTCTCTATTTTTTATTTTATTAATTAAAACTATGTCTCTTACTTTTATAATTTAAATTATCTCTGAACCTCTTCAAACTACCTTCCTCTACAAATTCTATCTACTTATATTCTAAATTATCTTGAACCTAAAAATGTCTTTTAGTACTTTAGTATCTTTTTTTTTTTTGTGTGTGTGTGATAAAAGTGTTTATATCACATTTTTTTCTTTGTCTGTTAACATAAACAATGTAATGAGGGATTGCTGTATATTTTTAGCTATAAAATTAGATAGATGTGAATTAGAGTAAGAAACTGTTCTAGTCAGTAGTCTCAATTGCAAGGATAACAATTTTTCAATATACATTTATTTGATGTGCATATTTTTTGGCTGATAATATGCTTAAACTTTTAGGATGTGTGAAGTGTTTTTTTGTTTTTTAACCTATGCTTTGCAAAAATTATGTTGGGGAAAAAATAAGCTAATATTAAAAAATTGCTTTAAAATAATGACATTTGAACTTCTGGTGCTATTAGAAGTTTCTAAAATTATAGAAATCAGTGGTGGTTAGAAGGCTTTTGTTTTTAATGTTTAAGGTACATATGATAAATGTTTTGATGAACATTCATATGTTATATAAACATTCATGTTATTAAATATATTTAAGATTTGTATATTTAAATTTTAAATATTTTTTGGAAATATGCTTCTCAATTTTTTATATAATCAGTTCTGCATTAAATTTGTTATTTATAGTTGTTTTATAGAATTCAAAGCTCATTTTAATTTAATGTTTACAGTATGCTAATGTCATAATATAAATCTTTATGGATTTCCTGACATTTTCTCTAGGAAATCGTATTTTCAGAAGAGTTTTATTGCCATATGTGATGAGAAAATAATTTGGATAAGATGCTCATTTTGTAATCATTTGGAAATATTCCACTTGTCAATAAGTGTTAGTAGAGCATATATTAAATTGGTCAGAATCTTTGTGTAAGATTTTAAATCGGTATTTACTGAATGTTCAATGATATTCCTGTGTATATTTAAAACTATAGATGTGTGAACAAGTTATTTCTTTAGATGCTGTGAACAGGTTCTCTTGATTACATTTGTAACTGGAAATTTTATCATTAAAAATTAATTCAAATTAGAAAATTTCTGATGTTAAATATCTTTATATATTTGTATTCAATGTTATTTTTCAAATTTTGGATGTACATAGTATATTTATGGATGTATTTATTGTGGATATGTGTTCTGAATAATCATGCTAATAATAAAGATTTATGAGCTGTGTTTTAGCTCTACAAATATGATAAATTGTTGTATGTTTTCTTAATCTTTAGTTCATTCTTTTGATTTAGTTAAAAAAGATTCAAAAATTTCTTAGAAATTTTTTTAATAACATGATAGTAATTTCTTGTGGAATTATGATTTTTAACTCAGGATTTTAATTGGATCTTATGATTTTAATGTAAAGATAAACTTAAAAATTAATAATAAATATTAACTTCATTGTATTTCTTAAGATTCATTAAAGCCTGAATTATTTTTAATGCATAGTTTCCTTCTATAAAGTACTATTTCATTGTTATTAGAAAAACACAGATTTGAAATCTTTTAAGATACTCATTTCAAGAATATTTTGTATGTAAATAAAAGTGAAATATCTAAAAATCTCTCCTCCGCCCCAATTTAATTTGGGAAAAAGTTTTGATATCCAAGATTAAATACTTTTGAAACAACCCCAGTTACATTCTATTGATAAAATCAGTAGATGGATAACAAAAATATTCTATTATTTTAATAAAACATCTTTATTTGTTATATTTAAAGAGTATTCCAGAATTTAATTTTATATTATTGATAAAATATGAATGAATTTCATAATTTTACTATTTAAAAAGCAATATCGTAAGGTGATTGCAATTACATCTCAACATTTTATAAATCATATGAAATTAGTATTTCTAATTTTGGGCTTTTCTACTTATTGTCTTTTGTGTGTGTATGGTATTAAGACCATTGTTTTTATTCCTATATTGTATCAACATCTCATAATTTTACATTTTTTAGATGAGCATAGAATATGTTTTTTGTAAGGTATTAAAAATATTTTCACAGTACATAAAGTGCTTATATTTTCTTGATATCAAAGTCATTCTAATATTTCAAAAGGATTCATACAGCAATTTATACTATACATTGATTTTCATAAGCATTCAGATCTATTTTAATTAGTATTTATACCAATAATTTTTTATAAAATTTACACTCAGCAAATGACCAATTTATGCAGATAAGGTGTCTTTTAAATTTTTATAAATTTTCAAAAGAAAAATATTGCTATATTTATGAAAACAACTTAACCTCTTTTTATTTTCATACACCATTAACTGTATTCACTACTTTGGTACTCATATTTATTAGTCTGCAAGATGTATCAAATTTGGTATTTATCTAAAGAGTGGCTCACATATTTTCCAAAATTCAATTGTACAGTTTAAATGTAGCAATAGTTTAAATAATTGAAGTTATATCTTATTTAGAAATGGCTGTATGAATTAAATTAAACAGATAAGTTTGCATGTATATATTTATTTGCATATTTCTTCAATTCCATGCTTTATTTATGTAAATTATAATGAAGCAGTATAAATAAAATCATGGCATAGGAATATACTTTTAAGTGAACTTTTGTGAGGGAATGGCTTTTTTGTGTTAAAGAGCAGATATTTTTTCCTTTTAAATTTGCCTTTCTTGTTTTGATTTTAAAAGAAATCAAACAATGGGCGAATAGACTGCATTCTCTATGATACTTCTGAAAATACCCATTCAAGTACAATCTTATAGTATTAACAGGCAGGTTGCTATTTTACATCTGAAATAACAGTTTAAAAAATCCATTAAATTAAATTATTTTAACAAATATACTAATGTTTTACTTATTCTGCATCAAGTGATTAAATATATCATATAGTACATTTTTACTTTATGAAATTTAATTTGGATCAAATCAGCTATTCAGCTATTGTTTGGGCATTATTTTCATCAATTCTATTGAGATGGAATAATATCTTAGATTATGTACATTTAAAAATTTCGACGACATTTCAAGACATTGTGTTACAGATTCTAATGGTATTTAGAACTATTAAGCAATATTTATATATTAAGCAAGCTGAGACTTTTATAGATGGTATAAATTAAGCTTTTGTTTGTTTGAATGTAATACCCTTTTTATTTTAATTTATCTCATGAGAAGATTTTGTTATTTATGCAGATTAAGCATTTGGTTAAATTTTCTAGACCTTTTGTCACATTCATTTAATCTCACCATTTCAGATTTTAGTCAAATTTGCAGCTTATGTATAAAATAAGAAAACATAATATTTGTTTGCAATTTAAATTTGGCATGCGCACCTTCTCGTTTGGTATAAATTATTCTTCTGTCTTCTGAGTCAAGGGTCGGAACAAATTATTTAAATAAAATAATTATGACATGAAATTTATTTAAAACAAGTTTTTCATATCATTTTTTATGTAACAAAATATCTTTCCTAAATCTCTACATTCATTTAAGATTGGCCTTGCACAACTTACAATATTATTAATATTGCTGTTGAGTTTGTTTACGGATAATGGCATAGAATTTTCGAAGTTTTTTTTTTCAGTTGAGGCTGCCTAAAAAGACAAATAATTATTTCTTTGAAAAGGTTAGGTAATTTTTTATATATTTCTTCATTAAATAAAATGTAGATAGAGTGATTCGTCAAAGCAGTATTGTTAAATTGCGATTTTTTTTTCCCACAATATTTCTTCTTCTAGCTCTGCTATATCAACTATCTCAACTTCTATCTTCCAACTATACTAATTGTTTTAGCATTACATATCGCAGCAGCACCGATAAATTCTCATGCTCTGCAAAATTTACACACCACTATACCTAGTCTCAGTCTGTCATCAAATTCCTCTTAATAGCTCCTACCATAAAAAAGTGACTTGAAAAAAAAAAATTTCCATAAAATCACTTGCACTATTCCGGTATTGGAATTATCATCTATTCCTTACTACTAGACACTTCACTCCATTTATTTCATTCTCTTCTGCCGGCTTGGAACTGGAATTTAGAACTTATATTTTCATTTTCTTTTTTTTTTCTAATTATTTTTGACTTCCTACTGAGCACCTCGGCTCAGCAGTATTTTTTTTTCGTAATTAAGTTAAATTTCGTTTAATATATTTTTCTTTTGCACTGGGATCTTCGAAAAGCTGAAACTCTTCATAACAATTACTACTGATAGTAATCGACAAAAGCACACTGACTCTTATTGGCAATCCATACGAAAGTAACGTGCAAGAAAACTTTATTTATCGCGTTGTTCTGCATTTTTTTTTCTTTGAGAAATGATTTTAATATTTATTTTCTTCGTGGGCCCCCTTCAAAATGAAAGCTTTTCATTTTGAAACAGATACTGAGTAGTTAGTAATAGTTTGTAATTTCAATTTTTTGAAATCTAGTAAACATAAATAAAAATTCATTTCATTTTACTATGAAGATTGAAAATTTCACCTCTTAAGCGTGTGATTTTAATGACTAACTTTTAATAAGTGAAATAATGAAAAATTGAGCTATTCAATAAAAATTATATTAAAAAAGAGGAAAGTAAATAAAGAAATAAAAGAACTTTCAATTTTTTCATTTTTTTAATTACTTTAACTTTCCACTAAACACTTCCGGCTCATCAATAATTACTTTCGTAATTAAATTATTTTCTTTATAATTAGCATGTTTTTATTAAATTATGAATAAGATTAGAGAGAAATATTCTTGGTTTATTCTTGTGTATGTTAAATTAATTTTACCTTTATGAGCCTCTAAATAGAAGAATTTTTGGTTCCTCCATGTTATTGAATACATCATGATTTGTTTTGTTTGATTCAGCAGCTAAATTCATGAAACAATAGGTTGATAATGTTCTAAGGGCATGTATTGCTTGATAAAACATCTTCTGGTTTTTATAATTTTTTTTTTTAGTTTTCAGTTGCTTTCTTAATAACTTGCTCTCACTCTATTTTGCATAAATTTTTATACTTGAATTTTACTTTTTTGATCTGCCTCTGAACTTTTTTTTTTCCGTTTTTATCCTTTGAATTTGTTTATGTCTATATATATCTATACATATAAATAAATTTAGGTATGCATGTTCTTAGTAAACTTAAATACCATAATACATAGAAAAAATAATTCTGAATTTATTATTTACCCTAAAATTGCAACAAACATTTCTGAAAAATTCTAATTAATTTTTTATTAATTAAATAAAATAATTTTAACGGATTATACCAATGCATTACATAGTTATAACAAAGCATTGCATGTTGTTATAGTACTCTCCTTTAAAAGTGAATAGAAATGTCAGTGTTTACAAATTTATTTTATAACAATATCATTCCGTAAATTTATTTATAACAGTGTTAGATCTTAATTACGGGATAAAAAAAAAAATAATGTACTTTTTTATGACATATTTTTAAATTAAATGCTTTGAAATAGAATATATGTTAAAATAAAATGAATTACACTGTGACGAAATTGAAAATAGGAAAATGCAAAGTGAGGCATAAATGAACGATGCAGGACTTATTTATAAATATTTTACTACCAAGAAAGATGAAGTAATACTTAAATAAATATGAGGGAGAAAGGTTTTTTCTTCATTAGAAAATATAAAATTTAAAAGCAGATCTTTTTAATTTCAAATTGAAATTATGATGAATTTATTAAAAGTTGTCCAAATCTTGAATATAACAGATTTAAACGAACCAGACAACATTGTGGTGTTATATCAACTAGTATATGTATACACATATATATGCATATACGTCATATGTATTCACCGCTCCCTTCAAAAGAAATGCGACATCATTATTCAACCATATAACTATGCAAATTTTTTTAGAAACTTGCAGCTGAACAAGTTTATGGCATATGATTTTGAAATAAGTTTATTACGATTATAATAAGGGATAGAAGGAATCCAGCGCATATGAATCAACAGTGGCTATATTTCGACGAATACGGAATCTAAAATCAAGAAAATCTCGCAATTTCAAAATGCAGGAGAGTTGTTGATCAGAACACGCAGTGAAAAAGCAATTAAAAAATTTGCAATGTTTTGTAGCATATTTCTTATTTTCTGTATACTCATTGTAAAAGTTATATTTATATCAGCGTAAGAGCTTAATTACTCGATAGTAAATTAATGTACCTTTCTTATGCATATCTATCTTAAATTCTGAATATAAGGTCGATTAGTTTGAAAGGAAAGATTTTGTAAGAGAGGCGTCAAATTGTAGGCTGTACTGAGTTGTGCTGGTCACTCTTGCTCGTCCATATCGCTACTGAAAACGCACGTTTATATAAGTACCCACTGTCCATAGAATTTGGGCAGATGGACTCCAACTGAACGAAATGTGAAAGACCTTGAGAGCTCCGATCCAGTCTTGTAACATAGGCATATACATGCGACTGCCGCATGAGGAGAAAGCGCTGGTTTGATCCCAAAAATCGCATCTATTCTCTCGACATACTGCGGAATGTGCAGGGAAACTTTGGATGCTCAATATTTCGAGAACAATTTTACGACGAATGGCTAAAAATGTCTTGAACACAAAGTTACTTAACGAAGACTACCATTGATAGCAACCAACCGACGTGAAAGGAATGCCATGGTACTAGAAACGAGTCACTTGGACTACTAAATTTCACAATGTGGTAGTTCAGCGACAAGTCTCGGTTCTGTTTGTAGAATGAAAGTTCCCGGGTGAGTATGGAAGAGTCCCGGAGACAACCAATCCGGACACACTACTGTTGAAAGTCTTCCCTTTTAAATTAATATATCTTTATGCATATATTTTAATAAAATTTCGTATTTCTCTACGTAGGTTATCTATGCACCAAATTTGGTCCAAATCTGCAATAGTGAAGCTCAACATTTTTATAAAAGTAGTGTGTCGATGTGACATGGAATTATTACCC
>BPLR01006435.1:0-113079 GCA_021605095.1 Caerostris extrusa
TCGCCGGCGACGACATCTGCGTAACAGACTGCTGCCCCTCAGTAGATTGCCTGGCCAAAAATGGCGTCCGCGAACTCGCACACAGAATCGCTCCGTCCATTTTCATAACAGTTAGTCACCAAATCGGAATCATTTCCGTCCGACGGGGGGAACAGGGGCGTTTTCTTCACCCCACACAGTCAGGGGTGGTTTAAAAGGAAGAGCCACACACGCTACGTAAAAAGAGAAAGCAGAGAGAATTTTGTCGAGAAGCGGTGTTCCTAACCCGATGAACTACTCGCGAATCGCTAGGACTAAAAGCGCGAGACCGACTCAACAGAGGTTAACGATTGAAATAGTCGGGGAAAACGGCGCTTGATCAAGTAAATTGACGATCAATAATTCAGCCAGTGAGCGCTACCTTTTGCTGAAATAGCTTTTTGGTTAGCGCGCCAAAATTGAGCTCGTTTAGCGAGCAGTAATTTCTCAGCTCGACGCTTTTTGTTTTTACGCCATCTCTCTCTGTTTTCCGCCGGCCCCAGCAAAGCTTTTTGTTTTTTTCTCAATCTGTTTCACTCACTGAAAAACAGATGTTTCATCTTTTTTTTAAAACAATAAAAATCAATAACACATACGACGTTAATTTCGAAATTGTTTAAAATTGCTGTTATGGGTTTTGTTCTTACAGTACATTCTAAATTAAATTCTATTCTAATTTAATAAATTCTAATACTAAATTCTATTCTAATTTGGCCCAGCAATTACTTTTGTTTTTCTCCATCTGTTTCACTCACTGAAAAACAGATGTTTCATCTTTTTTAAAACAATAAAAATCAATAACAAGTATTAGTTTATACAACATTAATTTCATAATAGTTTCGAAATTTTTTAAAATTAAATTCTATTCGAATTTAATAAATAAATGTAATACTAAATTCTATTCTATTCTAATTTGGCCCAGCACTTAGAAAGCTTTTATTTTCGTAATCTGTTTCACTCACTGAAAAACAGATGTTTCATCATTTTTTTAAAATCAATAACAAGTATTAGTTTATACAACATTAATTTCATAATAGTTTCGAAATTTTTTTTAAATTGCTATTCTTACAGTACATTCTAAATTAAATTCTATTAGAATTTAATAAATAAATGTAATAATAAATTTTATTCTAATTTGGCCCAGCAAAACTTTTGTTTTTCTCAATCTGCTTCACTCGCTGAGAAACAGATGTTTTCACTCTTTTTTTTTAAACAATAAAAATCAATAACGAGTATTAGTTTATACGACATTAATTTCGAAATTGTTTAAAATTGCTGTTTTGTGTTTGTTCTTACAAGTACATTCTAAATTAAATTCTATTCTAATTTAACAAATAAATGTAATAATAAATTCTATTCTAGTTTACATTAAATTCTAAATTTTATGGATAACCTGCAAATGCAATCTGTTTCACTTGCTGAAAAACAGATGTTTCGTTCTTTAAAAAAAAAAAAAAATAAAAAATCAATCACAAGTAGTTTCATAATAGTTTCGAAATATTTTTAAAATTGCTATTATGGGTTTTGTTTTTACAGTACATTCTAAATTAAATTCCATTCTAATTTTAATAAATATATGTAATACTAAATTCTATTCTAATTTGGCCCAGCAAAGCTTTTGTTTTTTCTCAAATCTGTTTCACTTACTGAAAAACCGATGTTTCATCATTTTTTAAAAACAACAAAAAATCAATAACATGTATTAGTTTATGCGACATTAATTTCGTAATAGTTTCGAAATTTTTTAAATTGCTATTATAGGTTTTGTTTTTTACAGTACATTCTAAATTAAATTCTATTCTAATTTAATAAATAAATGTAATAATAAATTATATTCTAATTTACATAACCTGCAACCGATTAAGATTTTTTTTTCATCTTGTGTTTTTGGAACAGTCTGATAATAGTTTCGTTTTCGTCTTTTTTCTGAAAGCTAATTTTTTAAAATAAATTTCAGCCTTTAAAACTTATTTTTATATTAATCAAGTGCATGCTTTAAAAATCATGGTCGAATTATATATCATTACTCAAAGCAAAAAGACTATCAGAATACTCTATACTCATGAGGCTAGTAACCATAAAATTTAGAATTTAATGTAAATTAGAAAAGAATGCAATATTATTAAATTATTTATTATTAAATTAGAATAGAATTTATGTAAAAGGAACAAAACCCATAACAGCAATTAAAAAATTAAGAACAATATGACGATTTTTATAAGAACTATAGAACGAACGAACACCAAACGATTTTTTTTCTTGAAAAATGTCCTTTTCATTTTGAAAAACAAGTAATATAAAAAAAACATTTATGAAAGTCAATTCCTATTTTTTTCCACTCTATTGCAGAAAAGTCCTTTACAAATAAAGTTGAAATTTTCCTCTTACATCTGCCATCTGTTATTAGATACATGCGACTTAAATGTAAAAAACTAAAATTAATTAATTTAATTTAATGCATGAATTAATATTTCAAAAACTGTATTTACATCAGTGTCATCCAATACAAGTTCAAAAAATTTATTTCAACTGGAGTGGATGAATAAAAAAATATTTCATGAACGATTGAAAATTTGAAGAAGATATATATAAGGGGAGAAGTGTGAACTAATAGTAGGAATTGAAAAATCAGTAACAAGTATTAGTTTATGCGACAATAATTTCATAATAGTTTCGAAATTTTTGCTTAAAATTGCTGTTATGGGTTTTGGTTCTTACATTGCATTCTAAATTAAATTCCATTCTAACTTAATAAATAAATGTAATGATAAATTCTATTCTATTCTATTATTTAATAAATAAATGTAATGATAAATTCTATTCTATTCTATTCTAATTTAAAAACTAAATGCAATAATAAATTCTATTCTATTCTATTCTAGTTTACATTAAATTCTAAATTTTATGGATAACGTGTAACCGATTACAATTTTTTTTTTTTTTCATCTTGTGTTTTAGAAACAGTATGATAATAGTTTCGTTTTTGCCTTTTCTGAAAAAGCCATTTTTATTATTTATATATACATATATATATTTTTTTTTTTCTCATCTCACCAGGCCTTAAAATTGATTTTTATGTTTATCAAGTGCGTCTTTTAAAGATCATAGTAGTCATGTCTTTTCTTTCACTAGACGATCCTCTAAAACACTTTTACATTCATTTTTCTTCCGAATTATTTTTATTATTATTATTATTTTTTACTAAATTATTTAATAATGACTCGGTTATTTTGTAAATAAATATTATGTATAAAAAAGCTTGGGAAACAAATTTAATAATAATAAAAAAAAAAATTACAAATTTCAGTGAAAATGTCCAAAATTGAAAGTGATTAAGAACAAGAAAACCTCTGCTCCCAAATATGTTTTATTGAGTAAAAATACAAATCTTCTTTAATAGTCAAATTTATTTTTCTTATAATCGGGGGCAGAGTGGCTAGCGCTCTGGCGCTCAGTACCATAGGTTTCGGGTTCAAATCCCGGAGGCGCCATGGATGTTTGTATCCACGGAATCCACTTTCCACCGTAAATCCACTTTGGATCCACGGTTCGGAATCCATTTTCAACCGTAGGTCCCGGTTTAATAGGATTATAGAGCGTTGCAGGGGGTAGTGTTAATAGCATCTGTAGCATATCTTCAAGCTACACGTGTCCCTGGGTAATTCTAAATGATTCACAGAGGTGCAGTCCTTGCTTATGGCATATTAGACTTGTCTCTGTAGTGCCAGCTGCATTAGGACAACAATTTTCTTTTAATTCAAACAATTGTATAAAATTAACCCCAGTTTAATTAATAATGATATATATATTTATTTATTCATTGAAATAATTCTGCTTAAATTATCAATAATTTTTCGTGAATATTTTCGAGAGCTAAATTTCTTGGCTCTCCTTTAAAAATTTTCTGTCTTGTGTAATTGTTGCCACCTCATCAAATGAAATTTTTATTTAAAATGTCATATGATAGGTCATTTTTAGCCAACATTCTCTTAGAAAAAGGTATTAAAACATGAAACACAGTATAGTTCTAGTTGATTAAAAAAAGAGACACTTAAATATCAGAAAAATATTTTATTATTCAAAATATTAGAAACTATTGTATAAACTAGGAGATAAAAACCTTTTTGTCCCTTTCGTTATTTGTTCTATTTCTTATTTTATCCTTTTTGTTTTTTTCTCTTTTTGCATTCTATGTAAAGTCAGAATGAATAATGTTATATTTATAGAAATTTAATCAGTTGAAAGAGGGATTTTTTTAACAACTTTTTATAAAAATTTGGAAACAAGAAACTTCTTGCAAAGACTCTAAAACGACAAAGTTATATTTATTCGTTATATTTTATTTTGAGAAAGTATTTTCCATTGTTTTGTTTCTCTTTATTATTTCTCTCCTATTTTTTTCTAACAAATAATAAGTAAAAATAAATAATATTTTGCTACATCCACTATCGAATGACTCGCAAAAAGGACTTTTTAATTTTTTTAATCAAATGAATTTCTTTAAAATATAATATTGTAGCATTTTTATATTTGAGAATTTGGAAAACTAAAGATTTTTAACTTCCTGAAATTTTTTTTAAAAAGTTTATTTAAATCCATAGTTTTTAGATATGTATATACACAAGATAAAATTTCAACGCCAAAACAAAGTGATAAATAAAAATAAAAAATTTATGGATCTACACCAGAAAAATGTAATGAATTAAAAGTTTATTCAAAAAGCCTATCTTTTTAATTTTTCAATGGAGTCGAGTTTAGTTTCTTAAAATGTATTTAAATTTATTTTTGAAACAAAGTAAGTCTTTATGCATGAATTAATCAATATACATAACATTTTTTTAAAACTATACAGCGAATCGATTTGTAACTTTTTTGAAGGTATACAACGAATGTCAATAATTTCTTTTTAATTTCAGCTAGAAAATTAAATATTTGTTCATGGGTTTTAGTTTCCAATTCTTTTTTTTATTTATAAATATATTTTGTTAATTACATCTAACATTACATGCAATTGATAAAATTCGGTAAAAATATTTAAAGTTGTTTTTTTTTTAAATGCATAATAGCAGATACGTTTTTATTTAATGAAACTGAGCACTATGTTTCTAGCTTTAATACGTTCCATATAAGAATATTTTAAAATATACTGTAATAACAAAAAATAAAAAAAGTAAAATAGTTTCAATTTATGAAATAAGAATTATTTCTAAAACAAATGTTTTTAAATTACTTTAAAAATTAAATTAGTCATGAATTCTAATTCTTATTTGAATTTAAAAATTTTGTGTTTCATAAAAATATAAATCTAGATGGTGTATATTTATTTGAAAATTTAAAAGGAATATGTTTTTTTCTATATCAAAAATAATTTATTGCGAAAATATCAGCAAAATTTTTAATTAAATTAATAATATTTTTACTAAATGGGATTGTCAATTTATTTGCAAATTAAACAATTCATTCTGTTATTTAATTATGAAAAATATTGTACATTGTATCTGAATGATCTCTATTTTAGATTTGCAAATCGGGTACAGATAAAAATGTCCAAGGTTGGTACTTTTGAAAATTAGAAATTCTGCTCAAATTATTATTATTTTTCTTAATTCTTCATCATTAGTATTAATATTATAGATGTCATTTTATTTTATTAAATTGATAGCAGACTAAAGATTATTGTTACCGAGATGAAAAATAAAGCATGTTCATTATGTTATGTTGTAACATCTAATTTTAAAACTAAGAACTTTATGTTATTTTTCAAAAAATTTTTAAAATAATTTGACTAACTTATTTATTTGTCACTTATTTAAATTTAGTCTCTTCTTTAGACGTCTAAATTCATAAAAACTATTTTTGTTATTACATTATTCTTATAGGATAGAATTTATTTATGATTACTCACATTATATTCATTGATATTGAACAAATATTTATTTAAAAACATTTCTAAACATTTGTTGGGTAAAATTATTTTAAAACGTGATATAAAAAAAAAAAAAAAATTAAAGTAAATTCCCACTTTTTTCCACTCTATTGCACAAAAGTCCTTTACAAATAAAGTTGAAATTTTCCTCTTACATCTGGAGCCATCTATTGGTAGATATATGCAACTTAAATTTAAACAAAACTAAAATGAATTAATTAAATTTAATTAATGAATTTATATAACTGTATTCACATCCAGTGTCCTCCCCTGCAAGTTTGAAAAAATGCATTTGAACTTGAGTGGAGGAATAAAAAGTGTTTTATGAACGATTGGAACTGTGAACAAGATATATATCTAGGGAGAGTGTGAGCTAATAATAGGAATTGAAAAAAACATCTAAGGTTTTCTAAATGAAAATACTACTCATGCAATCCAATAAAAAGATTTTTCACTGATAGAATAATAAAGTGACAGTCAAAAACGCTTCGAAAAAATGAACATCTTGCTTATTAATAAACAATATTTAACGTTTTTTTCTGATACTTAACTCAATGGTAATGTGCGCAGCTAGAGTCCAGATTCAAATTCATTGGCGAGTCGAGCTATTGCTTTCAAAAACGATGAGTATAGATGGCGATTCTGACAATTTTGTAAGCGGTTCGCATCGGCATTATAGAGTTTTCTGGTTTGTAAGAGTTTTCCAGATTTTCTCCCATAGGATAACCAAATAGGGTAATTCCTCTTAAAAACCGAATCGTAGGGCTATAATGCCCCATCTGGTGCTGAATTAGACTTACCGATGCTAAGAAATAATTATTTTCAAACCAAATAGATTTTTTTTTTTTCTTCCATTAATAACAATTTATGAAACTTTTTCAAATTAATGAATAAACTTTGAGTGCTATGTATTAGACTTTGTTATTGTCGTATCCCCTGAAGAGTACAGGAAAATCAAACATCATGGTGTTTCCGAATAATATTGGCTATGTTGATTGCCAGCTGAGAACATAAATCCTCTTCCGAGGGATGTCCCAGAAAAATGCATGGCGGCTGCAACAGCTGGGTAATCAAAAACATGATGAGGAGTAAGCTCGACATCAGGGCAGTTGCCCTATTTTTAGTATTTTTAATACTATCAGCAGAAATTTTCATATTTTTGTGGTGCTTCATTTTTAATGTTATGAGAATATGAACTGTTTTTCTGCCGACATTTAGTTCTGTAATTTGGTATTTTGTTTTGATCTTAAAAAGAATTATAAGTTTAGATTTTGCCAAGGCAATTGCATCTGCAAAGGAAGTAGGAATTTCAGTCTGATGCAGACTTCTGGCATACTTCGCCAAAGAATCTGTAATTTCATTCAATTCCAAATCTACACAAGCAGGGATTCATTGCAGGATACGCATTCTGTGCAAACAGTGAATTTGTTCTAAAATAGATAGATGTTCAAGATTATACTTGAGAATCCTTTATTAAGAGCCTATAAGGCAGACCTTGATTCAGTGAAGATAGTAATTCCATTCATTTGTTGTGAAGGAGGTAGACTCAGATAAGCCTCAAATGCCTTTTGAATGGCCAGCAGTTCTCCTGTGAAGTTTAAGTAAGAGACTTTGATGTTACATTATTTGGCGCAATTTCTTAAATTTCCTTCACAGTAACCAGATATCAGCCCCACTGAACATTTTTGGAATGCTTAAAGTAAGATTAAGAATCATCTAGAAAAGTGTTCTAAAAAATCATCTTCAAAAAGAATGATAAAATTTATTAAGAACTATTAATTGACCCTCCCCCACCCCCCTTTCCACAATTTCAAATAAATAAGTAAATAATGAAGGTTGTCACAAATAGTTGTAAGCATGAACTCTCTGCAATAAAATTATGTAGACATTCAAACTATTCATTTTTTTTTCAATTCCTACTATTAGTTCACACTCTCCTTATATACATCTTGTTCAAATTTTCAATCGTTCATAAAATGCTTTTTATTCATCCACCTAAGTTCAAATACATTTTTTTAACTTGTAGTGGATGTTACACTTGATGCGAATACAGTTTTTTTTTCAAATATTAATTCAGTAATTAAATTTAACTAATTAATTTTAGTTTTTTTTTTAGATTTAAGTTGCATGTATCTACCAATAGATGGCGCCAGATAAACTTAAAAAAAAAAGGAATGAAAATTATTTATAAAGGACTTTTCTGCAATAGAGTGAAAAAAAAAAAGTAGGAATTGACTTTAAAAATTTTTTTTTTTTTTTATATTACTTGTTAATTATGTACTTCTACAAAATATCAACAAATTTTCAACAAGTAAATGTGGTTTTTTGTTTTCCCTTTCTGCCTTGTTGCGTGACTCATCCAACAGTAAGTGTAGAAAATAACCGTACACCTTTGTCTGTATGAAAAGGTGTCAAGAACTTCAGTCTTTGAAATAAAATTTTTAAGCATAGGAACATTTATTTTGTATTTTACATTTATTTCAATTAAAACAAATGAATCGTTCACATATATAGAAAAATATCAAATTAGCTATCTGTCTAACTGTGTCAAAAATATTAGCACGATTAGCGAGGAATTTTAAATAAAGTTGCAATTTTTTTAAAGCAAACTATCAAATCTCACATCTCAAAATAATAATAGATAAAAATATTATTTGCAAAACGTTTTTGGAGATAATTGACCTCATACATCATTCAAGGGGTTCATCTGCTTCACTTCGAAAATTCATCACTGAAATTATTATATATTTTTTTCATTTCCCGATGCGAAAATTAATTTTTAATTTAACCTTATTTTCCTTATAACTAAATTCCACGCGGTATTTAACATGATGGTCTTCAATCATCTACTTAATAAATCAAAAATTGGTTTATATATTTCACACAGCCAGAAATCCATTGGAGTGCGATAGGGGACCTTGGCGGCCACAGAACCGTGAAATGGCGAGAGATGATTCTGTCGCCAAACTGTTGTGTTAAGAAATGCTTGACAGAAGACCTTATAAATGGGGAGCACCACCTTGCACCTACACGACGTCAAATGGAGGATTTCGTTGTAGGCGTACTTGAAATTAAATATTAATATAGTATTCATTTAATCCGCAAACTGCCACAGATTTGAAAGATACCATCAGACGTCAGATGTCAACAGTTTCCTCTTGCCATGGTACGCGCTTCAATGCTGTCCACCATCTGCCGCATGTAAAGTGTCATCGTGTATGACGTGGGAAATGTGTGAAACACATTAAAATGTTTTGCTATCTATTGCTTCTCTGCAGTTATTGGTTGTTTTTACTATTCTTCATAGTCTGTTCAGATTCGGCGATTTTCGTGTTACAAGTACCGTTCCAATGCTATTTATGTTGTTTTTTTTTTTTTTGCTATGGAGATCACATTCCAAGAAAAAAAAAAGTAAGTGTTGTCATTTGAAAATTTTGAAATCGTGTCAAGGTAACCGTAACTGTTAGAGTTTAACTGTTTCATCATATGATTTTTAAGCACGTACGTGAAAAAAAACCTAAACCAAAATTTCATTCAATTTCTGTATGATGTGAACGGTATGATAGCTAGGGATTAAGGAATGTATATTATGTATATACAATGTCGTAGACAAGTATTCTTTCATGTGGCGCGCTTGAAAAAAATGCTGTTGTTGTTGGCTCAAAATGCTGTTTACAAGAAATTATATTTTTAAATTTGAAATCTTTATGCCTTCCTACAGCGTGATTCAGTGATTAGATTTTGACATACATGGACTCTAGATGTCTCTATCACCAATATGAAGATTCGAATGAAAGGCTGAACTGACATATTTTCAACAGGCCTTACTTCGGTTAGGTTACAGTGGAAGCACAACAACGTAGTCATTACATTTGTGTTTTCGCGTATATGTTTTTTGTGAAAACAGGTGACAATACGAATAATAATATTAAGATTATTTGAGTGCAGTATTTCGAGGACTTCATTGGCAGACACCTGCACAACGTGTTTGGATAACTCTGTCAATTTTGTTATGTTGGGTATTTGCTATTTCTGTGGATAATTTTGTATTGAAATGTTTTGCAATGCTAAGTTTCTATGTACTTGTAGACCAATTTTTTTTTAATACTTTTGACGTACCATTTGTGTTTTACATTAATTTCATCGACGAATTTTTATAATTTTTGTAAAATCTTTTGTTGGAGAAAGCATAGGAGTGTAGAATACGAAGGCACCCAAGTAAATGATAGTTCATCACATGCGTGCATTCGCTCTATGAACAATAGTTAGTGTACAGTTTACAGTACCTTACAACAGTTTTATTCTTGTGCAAGCTGTTGCAGCAAGAGTGAAAATGGCGGTAAGAAGTGCAAGTGCTTTTAATATAAACTGGCACCAGAGGAACTTAACTTCCGTGTATGCTGTCCACGTGAGTTTGCTACAACGAGCAAAAAATGTAAAAAAATTATGGAATTCTTATTTTGTTTCGAAATAAAGTTTTTGTGTGATACAGTCCTCTTTGTGTGTGTGTTAAAAAAAGAGAGTGTGTTTCTTATTTGGACACCATAAAATGTTATAGGGTTCCTTCAATCCGAATAGATTAGTTGATTTTGTGGCTCAGTAATCCTTGGTGTGTGAACAACAGTGGCTGATGATTTCGTTTTGGCGAGATGTTTGCCGTTGATAATTAAGATTTCGGCGTGGTTGCTGGAATTGTGGGTAAAATCACAGAATGGGGTTGTTGGGATTTGACATCAAAGTTGTTTCTCGCCAAAGTGCGCCAAATGACTAGTGCGATGATAATTGAAGAGAAGTGCAACCCTATCAGCTCGACCCAGAGCTCGATTTCATGAAGCAGAATATGAATAAAAATACAGAAAAGTGCTGAAATTTTAGGAATTTTAATGGATAAAATTGAAGAAAAATCGCTGAAATTTTAAGGAAAAATGTTCTTATCCCGAGATGCTGAAATTTGATTAAAATGCATAGGTTATGTTGGACTGTAAACCACCCAGAATAATGTTCTTTGTTATAATAACACATATGATATATTTCTCTACAAAACTTCCTATCAGACACAATATTCAGCGCACATTCAATCTCATAGGATGTATTCTCAGTGGAATGCCTACTGATCCCCTCATAATTTAACACAAACTCATTTTGATTGTGAGAACCAGGAATTTTGGGCTACAGCATTAAAATTCTCTCTGCACCTCCCCATAAATCCATTAAATTTCTGGGGTTTTACAGTTAGAACAACAACATTTCCACAAGTAGGACACACGACATTCTGAACAATCAAACCTTCAAACATACACCATTTAGTCATTTCCAAATTAGTCTGACATTCCAAATCCCTGCTGTAGTTGCCCTTCCTTCAATTTTAAGAAATTTCCGGAGTGTTTGTTTGCAAAATAGAATTCTTCAATACCAGACATCGCTAATCGAAAGACTGTGGCCAAGGAAAAAAAAAAAACCGCAGCGGCACGAAAGGATATCAAGTGAAATAAATCGTTATTTTTTCTTTCTAATGCAGCTTGCAAACACTAAGACAGCTTGGTCTTGGATGCCTTAAGGCAAGCGCTGCACAGACGTACTCACTTTGAATTACCCAGGGGGCGCGTGTAACTTGAAGATAAGCCACGGAGTAACAATGCCCCCGCAACGCTCTACGATACTATTAGACCGGGACCTACACTTTAACGTGGATTCCGAACCACTACAAACATCCATGGCACCGCCGGGACTCGAACCCTGTGGTACCGAGCGCCAGAGCGCTAGCCACTCGGCCATTCAGGCCCTGGAAATAAATCGTTATTAAAATTAATATTTTCTAATTCTTCTAGAGCATTCTAGTAATTGAAATAAACCACTGTAGATTTCTTCTTTCGTTTCTATAGAAATGTGCCCTCACGTGAGCCAATGACAACATGAGCACTCAGCTTGCAGGAAGGCTGAGGTTCGAATTCCGTTGGCACCATGATTGTACCCGCAGTTTTCAGGAACGAGGAGACTCGATGGCAATTGTGACAATGTGTCAGTCTGCCTGGTGGAAGGTTTGTGGGTTTCCTCTCATACGACATACACATACAAACAGTTAACCCTAAAAGTCCTCGCCTTCAACACCCGTTGTTTGATAGGCCTCACGTATAACACGAGGATCACCGATGTTCCAACCTTAGTTTTCTGATTGATAGGTGGTTACAAAGTTACAATATTTAATAAATAAGTAGTGTAGAATAATATAATAGTGTTGAAGTGACATCAGGGCTCTCGTCGTTCAAGCGCGTTCAATTGAACCAACCTATAACTGTATTTATATTTAAAACCTTTCCTACATTTGAACGAAAAACAAAAAGAGGTTGGAAATGAATTCAATTATGATTTGATTTGAAAACCCATGATTTGATTTAACGAACTAATGATATACGTTATTTTCAATTTAGATATTTTTATGTTAGCTGAGTGCAAGGTATTTATCGCAAAATATCTCACAATAGAGCACATTTTTAATTCTTTAATTTATATTTCTTAAGTTTATGGAAAAAAATTTTTTTAATGAAATGAGGTTTTTATAATTTTAAATGATGGCATTTTCTATGAGTTTATGAAAATAAGTTCTATATTTCTTAAGCGTATGAGAAATGTTTTTAAAATGAAATGAGTTATTCGTTTCATAAAAATAAGTTGTTTTTATTTTCGAAATGATGTAGACTACTGGTTTGTTGCGTTGTCGCCAGAATGAAACATCTGATCTAGGCGAAGTGCTGACTATAGTTCTTGCAATAATTTAATTGTGAGTAAAACAAATGTTAAACGCGAATACATCGAGCCAGCCAAGACTCGAACAGGGAATCTCCTCAGCCGAAGTCAGGCGCGTTATCCGTTGGGCCACGGTCCCAAATAGGTTTGAATGTCTTAGGTACTTTCCTTCTACATGGGTTAAATTGCTCTTCATAAGTTAAAATAAAATCACTTATCCCTGGCTATCCAAATCATGATGAGATAATAAACTTATCAAACTATTTTAGTGACGTCGGTCCTTGATAAGTCTACAACTTTTAAATTAAATCTGATCGCTTAAAGTAGGGCAAAAATCGAGCCCAAAAGAGCCAGTTATAAACAAACAAACAAACATACAGGTGAAACTAATAAAAGCGTATTAAAAAAAAAAAAAAAAGCACTTTCCGCTAATACAAGGATCGGTTTAGATTCAGAGACATACTATGTTTGGAATAATTATTATTTAAAGAGCTAATTTCAACTGATCTGTCACATCACACTACCGCCATTTTTGCAACATCACACTACCGCCATTTTTGCAACTCAGAGCCGTAAAATAACTAAAAATTCGCAATCTCTGGACTGCCTTTTTATTCAGACTCTATGTACATTTCCAAAGCGAATATATTAAGTATTGATTAAATTAAGCAATACTACTGTGCCCAAAAAGTAAGACCCATTTTCAATTTAAAATTCCCGGGGCTTAGAGAATTTCATTTTTTTCTTTTTAAGTTGCTAGCACTGTCCTTGACATCTGTTTGAAATTTGACGCTAAAATATTCATTAGTATTTAAGTTACGCTTGGCTTTGGGAGACGCTAAAACTGATTCCGGCGATTTTTGAAATGTCCGAATTAACCGAGCAAAGAACTTACATTCAATTTTGTTTGCGGTAACGCATGGAATGTTGTAGAAGGCATTCGGTGAGCATTCCTATATCGGAAAGAAATGTTTACAAGTGGTATAAACAGTTCAAATAAGGCAGAGATCGCGTTCTAGACGAAGAACCCTCTGGTCGACCCTTCACCTCAAACGACGAAGCTCACGTCCAAAAAAGATCGGGTGCTTGCAAAGCATCGATTTGCAATTAGAGACCTTGCTGATGACGTTGGAATTTCAAAAAGATCAGTCCATTCCAGTTTGGGCCTCAAACGCGTCCGATCTCGATGGGTACCGAAAACGCTAAATGCGCCAGCTCATACTGCATTGATTCTTCGTGACTTTTTCGACAAAAATGAAACTAGTATCGTTCCACAACCACCATATTCACATCGTGTGACTAAACTCAAAAGACCATTCCGGGGACACTGTTTTGAGTCGAGTGAAGAGATTCAACGTGAATCGCCGCGAGCTCTGAAGGTCATCCCTGCCGATGACTGCTTAGCATTCAATTCAGGATTGGAAAAAAAAAGTTGGCATGAGGGCCTTGTATCCGGAGGGGATTACTTCGAAGGCGGTGAAATAAATTTGGAAGAATAAATAAAGAGTTTTTGGGGGAAAAAATAATTAGTCTTACTTTTTGGGTGCAGTAGTATCAACAAAACAAGAACAAGTAATATAAAAAAAAATGTTAAAGTCAATTCCTACTTTTTTCACTCTATTGTAGGAAGTCCTTTATAAATAATTTTCATTCATTTTTTTAAGTTTATCTGGCGCCATTTATTGGTAGATATATGCAACTTAAATTCGAAAAAAACTAAAATGAATTAATCAAATTTAATTACTGAATGAATATTTGAAAAAAAAAAAATGTATTAACATCCAGTGTCATCCACTATAAGTTTATAAAAATATGTATTTGAACTTGAGTGGGTGAATCAAAAAGTATTTTAGGAACGATTGAAAATTTGAGCAAGATATATATAGGGAGAGTGTGAGCTAATAGAAGGGATTGAAATAAGTCAGTATTTTAAGGCCTTTATTTTATATGTCAAAATAATCCAATCCAATATTTCCGACAAAACAAATTCCTGCGTATCGATATGACATCGAATATGAACTATAATCGTGACATTTTCGAATTTTCATCTTTCTTCTATAGCCAAAAGAAGATACCTTTATCCCGAACATAATCCTATCGATTTGTGCTACCGTATAGCTTCACAACGGTATAGGTACGTCTTAGAATGGTTTTTAAAACGTTTTTTACGGTGTAGAATCTAAAGGATGTCATTTATACTCATATAGCATCATGAATATGGTATTTTATTCGACCTAGTTGAAAAACAGCAAATAAAATACAATATGAAAATACCATTTGATAGAAGGAAATATAGTACATTAAGAATGAATTTTAAAAGAAAATTTACTAGAATAGTTTATACTATATTTTACTGTGAAACATGCACAACCACACTTATAACATTTTTGTTGTACAATGGGCGTATATGAATAACGGCATACCAGTATACTTTTTAAAAATATATCGGTATGTCAGTATTCGCTACACGTACATCGGTACGTATAATAATTATCTGTACGTATAATAAAAATGTTATAGCATTCGCGAAGCAAAAAACCTTTGTAGTGTTTCACATTCAAAACATAGAAAAACAAGTAATATATAAAAAAAAAAAAAATAAGTCAATTCCTAATTTTTCCCCCTATATTGCAGAAAGTCCTTTATAAATAATTTGCATTCATTTTTTTAAGTTTATCTGGCGCCATCTATTGGTAGATATATGCAACTTAAATCTAAAAAAAAAACTAGAATTAATTAATTAAATTTAATCAGTGAATTAATATTTGAAAAAACTGTATTAACCTCAGTGTCATCCACTACAAGTTCCCAAAAAATGTATTTGAATTTGAGTGGATGAATAAAAAAGTATTTCATGAAGGATTGAAAATGTGAACAAGATATATATAGAGAGAGTGTGAGCTAATAGAAGGAATTGAAAAAGAAAGAAAAAGAAGAAATAATTAAAATGTTATATATATAGTATATATTTATATATATCGGTTGGCTTAGTGTCTCCTTTATGTACTCCATGAACATCCCACCAAGGGGTGAAGAAGAGAGACTTTTAGGCTCAACTGCTCCGCATTTGCGTGATTTATAGTGAAAAAAATCGAAAAACTCCTGTTAATAATCGAAAAACTTTTGTTAATAATATAGTTTTCATTCACATTGAGAATGTACAGTTCATTTAGGGCCAGAATGGTCGAGTGGCTAGAGCTGTGGCGCTCGGTACCACAGGTTTCGGGTTCGAGTCCCGGCGATGCCATGGATGTTTGTAGTGCTTAGGAATCCACTTTAAACTGTAGGTGCCGGTCTATTTAGCTTAAATTGTGCACAAGATGACCGTAGAGCGACAAACCAAACCAAGTAGCCAACGGTTTTACGTAGGACTACACGCGTGGCAAAAATTGTGAATTTGAAGGTGAAAACTGTGAATTTACATAAAGGATTGATTTTCAAATTTATTGACGAGACCTCTAGGATATTCTAAGAAGAGTCATTACAGGAACTAAGATTCTCCATTTTTGAAGAAGAACGGCGTTTGTTGCCCAAGCCATCTGTTAGACATCTCATCTACTGTGTCAGTGCCAGTATTATGGATTGTGCATAGTTGCCACACTCTTTATTAACAAGGTAATTCTAAAGACATGATGCATATTGTTCATGATTTTTTTGGTCTCATTTGTTGAATACCCAGAAAATTTATATCTTGATTTTTTCTTATAGCTGGTTATCTCATGATATAGAATAAACTAATTATTTTTTTCTAGATATTACATGTTCTGTTTGTGTCTTTGGAAACCAATTTATTAAAACTTTTCATTTTCATAGTGTAGGAGGATTATTTTATTAGGAGGATTATTTTACTTTACTTTTATAAAAAGACCCGAGAAAGTGAAATCAGTGAATAAATTTTGATGAATTTGTGTTTAAACAGAGTTACAAAATTTTCAAATAAACAGAGAGACAAAGCTATAATTCGAAGTGTAGATTTTTTTCTCATTTATTAATCTCAAAAGAGTAGTGTTCTTACTATTTTGTTATTTAGTAGATCTCGTGATTGTAGAAAATACGTTTAATTAAATTTTTACCGGTTTTGCTTTTATTTAATTGTACTTTTTCATACTTTCTTCGTAGGCTTCCATTTATGTATACTTTATTTAAGCTTAAAAAAATATTTATTTCTTTTCAACTTTTTCAAAATATGAAAAAATAATTTACTGATTATTCCTTTGCTAATTATTTTTATCCTATTTTAATCTTATCAAAATGTGAAAAAAATTATTTACTAATTATTCCTTGGCTAATTATTTAAATTCCTTTTTAATTTTTTCAAAATGTGAAAAAAATATTTTATTAATTATTCCTTTTTAATTTTTTTTTTAAATTGTGAAAAAAATTTATTTACTAATTATTTCCTTGCTAATTATTATTTTTCCTTTTTAATTATTTCAAAATTTGAAAAAGTAATTTATTAGTTATTCCTTTACTAATGATTTTTATTTATTTATTTTTTTCCAAAATGTAAAAAAAAAAAAAAAAAAAAAAAAAAAAAATTACTAATTATTCCTTTGCTAATTACTTAAGGGCCTGATGACCGAGTGGTTAGCTCTCTGGCGGACGCTTGTTACCACATGTTTCGGGTTAGATTCCCAGTTCGATGAATGTTTGCAGTGGTTCGGAATCCACTTTAAACTGTAGGTCCCGGTCTGTTCAGCCCTCGTGTGCTCAAGATGACCGTAGAGAGACTAACCAAACCAAATCAATTGCTAATTATTTTTAGTCCTCTTTAATTGTTTCAAAATATGAAAAAAATATTTTACTGAATATTCCTTTACTAATTGTATTTACTCCTTTTTAATTTTTTCAAAATGTTAAAAAATATTTTAATAATAATAATATTTTTATTCCTTTTAAAAATTTTCAAAAAGTGAAAAATAATTTACTAATTATTCCTTTACTATTTATGTTTATTCCATTTTAATCTTATAAAAATGCGAAGAAAATAATTTACTAATTATTCTTTTACTAATCATTTTTATTCTATTTTATTTTTTAAATGTGATAAAAATATTTTTCTAATAAACCATTCGGTATGAAATGCAATAATTTCATGTTGCAATAATTTGAAGGGATACATTTCTTGAAATCATAACCAGAAACTTTTGCGAGAACTTTTGTGAGGCATGGTAGAATACAGCTAAAAATTTGGTATTGCTTATAGTACATCACGAAAAGTCAGCCTCTGTATTTATTATACAAAAAAACTATAACATTTAGAGTCCCATTTATTTATTTATTTTCATTTGGGAAAAATTTTAATTAGTTCCTTTTTAATTAATAAAAATTATTTTCGCTTATTTAACACTCTATTGTTAGGGCCTGAATGGCCGAGTGGCTAGCGCTCTGGCGCTCGGTACTACGGGTTTCGGGTTCGAGTCCCGGCGGTGCCATGGATGTTTGGAGTGGTTCGGTATCCATTTTAAACTGTAGATCCCGGTCTAATAGTATCGTAGAGCGTTGCGAGGGCATTGTTACTCCGCGTCAGTGGCTTATCTTCAAGTTACACCCGCCCACTGGGTAATGCAAAGTGAGTACGTCTGTGCAGCGCTTGCCTTAAGGCATCCAAAACCAAACTGTCTAAGTGTTTGCCAGCTGCATTAGAAAGAAAAAAACAACAACAACATTCTATTGTAGTGGTATAATACATTTGCAATTAATGTGGCTGTTTATTTATATATGTTAAATTAATGTTTTTGTAATTTATAATCTTAAAATAATTTTTTATTGAATTTTTATACATTTTCCTCAAAAAAAAAAAAAAAAAATCTTCACAACACTGCATAATACCGAAGTTTATGCACTTTATAATAAGAAACAGCTTGAATGCGTGCAAATACTCTAAACGATAAATATACTTTATATAACTTTATTATTAACTTATATTATCTTTTATTACTTTATATAACCATAACAAACGAACCGTAACTTTTATAACATGATACTTTTTTTTTCAAAATTCATTTGGAGAATTCTAGGCTATTATACTCAATAGTCCTCCCTTTTTGCGTGAGGGGGATAATTAATATGCTATAAATTACCCAAATAAGCTTTATTTTCCAATTCAAATTCTTTTCAATTCAATGTGGGAAGATAAATATAACAAAATTTCACCTTTTGTAAAGCAGGGTGAATAATTTAATTTTCTTTTAAACGGTTCTATTGCAGTCCCAGTGTCCAATAGCTAAAACTAAAAAAAAAAAAAAAAAGTGTTATCAGCATCAATTGTTCTTTCTTTTTCTTTCTTATTTTTTTTTCATTCGTCCCAATGGAATCATTTGTTTTTCTGGTCCAGGAAAAAAAAAAAAAAAAGAATCTCAAGGCCTTCTTCTGGTCTTTGTTTTTCGCTGGAATTGAATTCGCTGCAATGACAAATTAGTCAACGCGTCGTTTCCTCTTTATGAAGACATTCGGTGTCCTTCGAACGAACTTAACTGTAACTGTGGTTCCTTAATCACCCGGGCCCAATTGTTCTTGTGCGTTAATAAGGCAAGAGAAATTCGCTGCCCTCCATTGGGTGTCGCTCGGTGGAGAGGAACATCAAATCTGTTCTGCTGTTCTGCTTTCGTTCCAAATTTCGGAACTGCGTCGGCCTTTTTTCTTCCCGCCATAACTCGAACATGTACTTCAGAGTTGTCCAACACTTTAAACTCATTGGGCCACAATTTTTCATGAACTTCGGGGGTTATGTTTGGGTTGTAGCTCTAGGAACATTTTGTGCTCACTTTAGGCTAATTTGACGGAGACCTACAGTTACGTGGATTTCGAACCACCAACAAACATCCATGCCACCGCTAGGATTCGAACCTTCCGCTTGTGGTACCAACTGCCAGAGTTCTAGCCAGTTGAGGGGGCTCTCGTATTCTACTTATGTGTGCCACAAACAGACCGCCGATGGGAAATGACGAATTGACTTCTAAAGATAAAGGGCCTGCTTGCATTTCGTACGGGAGACAATCTGGAAAACTCACTTAAGGAAATCCTATTTTGGAAGCTAGGCGCTTTACACACTGTCACAATCGTCACCGAGTCTCTTCCACAAAAGTTGGTGTCAGTCGATTCGAACCTGGGACCTTCTGCTTAACATTACGCACGTAACCACTGTTAAAATGTATGAGTTTCAAGTGAGAAAAATCAATCTGCCCTGAAGCAATGTGAATGTGTCTAGTTGTGTGTGAATGTGTCTAGTTCATCTAGTTGTTTTGTTATTGATGACAGTGCCTGAAACAAATGCCACAAGCTGATTCGAATCTCCTGCACGGCAGTTTCGTACAATACAATTTTGTTGTTGTTGTTGAGTATCGGTTTCATTCATATATACCACTAAAAAACCTCCTGCGAGTAATGAGGGGTGGAAGGACATTGCCTCCTGAGTATGTTTTTTTTTAGGGAAAATTGTTCCGCGTCAGCATGTCCTATGGGAGAAACTCGTTAAACTCCTTTTAGATAATACGTTTATTTACACTAGGCGCTTTATCTAAGCTATAATAATCGTCATCGAGTCTCCTCGTAAGTGAAAATAATGACTGCAACGGACACCATCAACGGATCCGAATGTAAACCATCCATTTCAAGGTTCATACTTACTAGCAAAACACGAGTAGTATATATATATCGTGCCGTGTATATAACTTGTAGTTTATATATATAACACAAACGCACACACACATATATATAAGTGTGTGTATTCAAAATGATTGAGTGGCAACATTTAATTTAAAAAAATCTCTGTACCTCAGAATTAAAAAAATGAAGAAAAATTTCATATAATTCTTGTAGGTAATTTCATAGTTTTTTTCCCTTCATTAATATCACTTCTGATGAATGGATTCATATTGAGCTTTCTGAATTCAATTTTATTGTTTGGTACAGCGTAAGCCCTGAATATTAATTTCGTATCAATTCAAGAATAGCCAAGAATGATTTTTCCTCACGCGTTCGCAGTTTCGTCGCTTTTATTTTATTTTTTATTAAATTCTAGAAAAATCTATGGATAAAAAGTGTTTCCCCCAAAATTATAAGTCAATGCAAAATACGTGAAGTATTTATAAAGTCGTTTTAGCACGATATCTTGAATATACCCTTAAATGCCTTGTACATCCCTCTTTCTTTCTGTGGGGTTATGCTAAAGATATCGAATAACGGACTCATCTAATCATTGCCACCATGAAAGAGGGTATGCTACAGGAAACATGGCAAAAGTACCATCTTTATGTGCAACTCATACCTCAGAGACGTATCAAGTGAAATTGTATGATTATATCTCATTTTGTAAGCATTTTCACTTAATAGTACTTTCATTTAACTTTGCAATACATTTTTAAATTGCAAAAGACGCATTGTACACTGAATTACTTACCTGAAATGTTACGATATGGTTGTTAGGCAAGAAGTGAATACCAAATGGTTATAGAGTGGCTTCCAAAGTGGCAATGCGGATACCAAATCGTTATAAGGTGGATTCCAAAGTGGTATGGTGGATATTGAAAAAAATGGTGACAGGGTGGATTCCAAAGTGGTACGGTGAATATCAAATGGTTATAGGGTGGATTTCAAAACGGTACGGTGGATACCAAATGGTTTTAGGGTGGAAACCATAGTGGTAGTACGGTGATTACCAAATGGTTATAGGGTGGATACTAAATGATTATATATTGGATATCAAAGCGGTATTGTGGATAGCGTGCTTACATTCCAAATTCAGTAGGTCTTATTCGAAAGCCTGAAAGTGAAGCACAATGAAAAGTATGTGTATCTAGGCCAAGAATGGACTCCAAAAAATGAAAAGGTCTTCGGTTTAGTTCAAGGAGGAAAAGTGGTATACTATTATGGGTGCAGTGTAGCAAGTCCTCTGCGGTTCACATCTGGAAACGTGGAATGTGCTAAAAATCTGCTATTTTTTTTTTTTCTTTCTAATGCAGCTGGCAAACACTTAGACAGCTTGGTCTTGATGCCTCAGGGCAAGCGCTGCACAGACGTTACTCACTTTGAATTACCCAGGAGCGCGTGTAACTTGAAGATAAGCCACGGAGTAACAATGCCCTCGCAACGCTCTACGATCAAATTAGACCGGGATCTACAGTTTAAAGTGGATTCCGAACCACTCCAAACATCCATGGCACCACCGGGACTCGAACCCGAAACCTGTGCTACCGAGCGCTAGTCACTCGGCCATTCAGGCCCTAAATATCTGCTATTGTAATAGTGAATGACCACAGGTCAAAGCGCCATCTGTAATTAAATGAACTATGAACAGAATTATTTTTATTTTCAACAGAAAGAAAGGAAACACGTAAAACGTTTTAATTAGAAAGGAAAATTAATCGAAAAGTAAGATAGGTTGCCAGTTAGGATAACTAGGCTAGAATGCTACAATAGAATAATAAAGCAAATTTATGAATAATTTTCTGGTTTTTTTTTAATACAATGAAATTTAAGGACATTGTACTTATCTCAACTTCAACTGAACAAAGTGTCCATAACGATGCTTTACACAATAAAGAAACCTAATAAACAAATCACCGCTCTGTTAAGAACGGCTCGAAACGCGGGGAGAAAGTGACAAGACGAATGCATGAAGATTACGAACTAATCTGCCGTCTTCTTTTTCAATTTCTACTATCAGTTCCCACACTCTCCCTATATATATCTCGTTCACATTTTCAATCGTTCATAAAATATTTTTTATTCATCCACTCAAATTGAAATCCATTAATTTTTAACTTGCAGTGTATTACAGTGGATGTGAATACAGTTTTTTCAAATATTAATTCATGCATTGAATTTAATTAATTAATTTTGGTTTTTTTGGATTTAAGTTGCATATATCTACCCATAGATGGCGCCAGATAAACTTAAAAAAGTGAAAGAAAATTATTTATAAAGGACTTTCTGCAATAGAGTGAAAAAAAAGTAGGAATTGACTTTAAATTTATTTTTATATATATATTACTTGTTTTTAATACAATGAAGTTTAAGGACATTGTATTTAACTCAAACTAGAACTGAACAAAGTGTCCATAATGATGCTTTACGCAATAAAGAAAACTAATAAACAAATCACAACTCTGTTAAGAAGGGCTCGAAACGCGGAGTGAAAATGACAAGACGAAGATTACGAACTAATCTGCAGTTCTCTTTTTTTCGTCTCTGACAACATTCTTCAAGCGCTGCGATAGGAGATTTTTCAAAAGGGTAAACAGCAACTCATTATCTTAAGAATTGAAGATTTCGAAATGCATGACAAGTGACAAATTATGATTAATAACTTTAATTAAGTAAATTTAGCATAAGGGTACAGTGGTTACCAATTGGTTATAGGATGGTTACCAAATGGCTATAGGATTGTTACCAAACGGTTATAGGTTAGAAACCACTAACCGCATTGACACTAACGCGTCGAGTGGCGAGGCGAGGAAGCGACACCCAAACACAAATCTTTGAAGTCGCGCATCAAGATTAGTAATTGGTCGACGCGTCATGCCTTCCGCTCAACTTCTTGGTGTGAATCCGGCTTAAGGGTACAGTGGTTTCCAAATAGTTATAGTATGGTTACCAAATGGTTATAGGGTGGAAATCATAAGGGTAGAGTAGTCACCAAATAGTTACCAGCAAAAAGGAAAGAGATATGTGAAACACTCTAATTAGAAATGAAAATTATCGAAGAGTAAGATAGGTAGCTATTTAGAATACACCTGGATAACTAGGCTATAACGGTATAATAGAATAATAAAGCAAATTAAGAATCTTTTTTTTTTTTTTGTAATACAATGAAGGACATGATATTTAACTTAAACTTGAACTGAAGAAAGTGTCCCTAATGATGCTTTACGCAATAAAGAAAACTAATAAACAAATCATCGCTCTGTTAAGAAGGGCTCGAAACGCGAAGTGAAAACGACAAGACGAATGCACGAAGATTACGAACTAATCTGCAGTTCTCTTTTTCGTTCTCTGACAACATTCTTCAAGCTTTCGGGAACGAGATTTTCCAAAAGAGTAAATAACAACTCATTATCTAAGAATTGAAGACTTCGAAAAGTATGACAAGTCACAAATTATGATTAATAACTTTAATTAAGTAAATTTTCTTAAACAAAGCTTGTAATTTTTACAATTTATTAATTTGTTACAAAATGTAATATGCACATGTATTTTAAATAGGCGATGCTTCTGTCAATATTAAAGTAATTTTGCCATTTTTTTTTTTATTTCAGAGTTTACTTAAGTCTCTATAATACAAGTTCCAATAAATTGAGCTCTCCTTAATGCAAGGAGATTAAAATATGATTTTTTTTATGTATGTTTTTTTTCTTTAATTTTTTCATCTTTCGTAATTGTTTCTGTTTTGAATTTTTCAGGTGTATTGATTATTCGAGCACCTAATAGATGACCCATGAATATCTAGAAGTCATAGATGAAAGATGATGTAATTTAAGCAGGAAAAACAAGTAATATAAAAAAATAATTAAAGTCAATTCCTACTTTTTTTCACTCTATTGCAGAAAGTCTTTTATAAATAAAGTTGAAATTTTCCTCTTTCATCTGGCGCCCTCTATTATTAGATATATGCAACTTAATTCTAAAATGAATTAATTAAATTTAATTACTGAATTAATATTTTAAAAACTGTATTAACATCTAGTGTCGTCCACTACGAGTTCTTTTATTCATTCAAAGTACTTTTTATTCACCCACTCAAGTTAAAAAAAAAAAAAATGCATTGGAACTCGAGTGGAGGACTAAAAAGTGTTTTATGAACGATTGAAAATTTGAATAAGATATATAGAGGGAGAGTGTGAACCAATAGTAGGAATTGAATGAAAAAAATTGAAAAGAAATGTGTCTGCCTCCTCTGAAATTGAGTTAAAGGAAATTCATCAAACTGGAGTTTCAAATATTGTAAAGGTAACTGCGTGTTCAGCATGCAGAAGGCATGAAAATATTAGATGCTGTCTTTTACTACATGGAACAGCTATCAGATATTTCACCACTGGAAACTATTTTTAAAGAAGCTTCCGTCACAAGAAAGTAAATTTCATCTTAAATGCGGCCAATATATATTACATAATATATGTAGATTTAGCTGCTTGCAAAAGATTCATCCCGGTCGAACCTACAGTTTTGCTAGACTTCTCTACCAGCCTAACAATATCTGGACTTTTTGCAGTGGGTGTCTAGGGTATTTGACAGACAAAACGCAGTAACAGGACGTTACTTTAAATAAAGCCATTTAATATTATATTTTACAATGATATTTACATTAATTAAGGGTTTAAACATATTCTCTCGAGGCTTGACGCAGCCTCCCCAATCGCTCCTGCCAGCGTTCTCTTTATTCTTTTTTTCATCCACGGGGTCCTGTCCCCTTTTCGTGGGTTCTGAGTTCAAAGTTGAATACTCCCCCACGTTGTAAACAGGCTCTGTCAAAGACAAGCAACCGTATGTGTCGCCGCTTGCTGATTTCCACACAAACAAATCCTACATATATAACATTTGTAGAATTATAAAAATTGAATATTATTTAAAAGAATAAAAACAACTATGCAGCAAAAAGAACCTGAAAAATAAGCAATATACAACAGTACCCTTAAAATAAACAAAACCAACACCTCAACAATATACAACAACCTGAAAATAAGCAATACCTGACAACCTGAAAATAAGCAATAATATATAGCAAAGCAGTGGGAGCAGTCATCTTATGGACAATCCAAGATAGAAGCTAACGGCTGTTGCGCAGCCACGGAGCTTCAACAAAACTCAAATCAAAATAAATTATTAATTTTGCCATAAGATGATCCGAATCTCCTGCACTACAGTTGCGCACAATATCACTTTGTAGTTGTTGTTGAGTATCGGTGGGTCTTGTGTTTTCCTTAATAATTCCAGTTTTCTTGTAATAATTCCATTAATAACCCACCGGCGGATGATGAAGGGGAGGACATTACCTCCCGAGAATACTTTTAGAGGACATTTTTCTGCGTTATATGGGAGAAATTCATAAAACTCCTCTAGGTAATCCGATTATTTACATCAGAAGCTTTATCTAAGCTATAATAATCGTCAGCGTGAGTGAAAACAATGACTGCAACGAATATCTTCAGCTGATCAGAACGTAAGCCCACCGTGTATATAAATGTATGCATATATATATATATATATATATATATATATATATATATATATATATATATATATATATATATATATATATATATATATATATATATATATATATATATATATATATATATGCATATATATATATATATATATATATATATATATATATATATATATATGCATATATATATATATATATATATATATGTGTGTGTGTGTGTATTCAAAATGATTGAGAGACAATGCTTAGTTTTAAAAAAAAAAATTCTATAACTCAGAATTAAAAAAACTGAAGAAAAAAATTTCATACAATTCTTGCAGTTAATTTCATAGTTTTTTCCTCTTCATTAGTGTTACTTCTAATGAATGTATCCATATTGAGTTTTCTGAATTCAATTTTATTATTTTGTTACAACTTAAGGTTGAATATTAAGTTTGCATCAATTCAAGAATCAAGAATCGACAAGAATGTTTTTGCCTCAGCGTTCACAATTTTGCCGCTTTTTTTTTTATTATTAAACTCTAGAAAAATTTATGGATAAAAGGGGTTTCACTCCAAAAAATATTAGTCAACGCAAATATGAAAGGTATTCATAAAGTCGTTTTAACACGATACCTTGAACATACCCCTGAAATACGTCGTACATTAGATATCCCTCCTTCTTTCCATCATCATCACCAGTGGCGCAACTGCCCCATGGTGGACCAAGGCTGTCTGCCTACTGGCAGATTTCGAAACAGGAGATGTTTTTTTTTTTTACGGGGTAGGATTATAAGTCTTACGCCCCACGCTCTACGATCCTAAAACCGCGACGTACGGTTTAAAGTGAATTCCAAACCACTACAAACAACTATGTCACCGTCGCAACTCGAACCCAAAACCTGTGACACCGAGAACTAGCCTTCTTTCTATAGGGTTTGTTAAAGATATCGAACAAAGGTATGGACTCATCTAAGCATTGCTACCAGGGATGAGGGTATGCTACAGCGAACATGGCAAAAGTACCATCTTGATGTGCAACTCATGGTCCCCTACAGAGATGCATGAAATGAAATTAAATGATTATTTCTTACTCTGTAAACATTTTCATTTATCCGTACTTTCATTTAACTTTGTAGTAAATTTTTAAGTTGTAAAAAGGCACCATGTACACCAGGGTCAGTTTAGATGAAAAGAGGCCCTTTCACCTCCCATTTTTAAATTTGTAAATTACTTATTATGTTTGTTTATTATTCATATATGTAGAATTTCTAATTATTTTTGATTCAGGGCTTTAGTGTTTTTAGAATAATGTCATTCTAATTTTGCTAACAATTTGAATCCCCTCTTGATCTTGAGGCCCTAGGCTGAAGCCTAGTTAGCCTATAGGAAAATACGGCCCTGATGTACACTGAATTACTTACCTGAAATGATATGATGTGTTAGGTAAGCAGTCGGCGGATACCAAATGGTTATAGGGTGGAAATCATAGGGGTACGGTGGTTACCAAATGGTTATAGGGTGGATACCAAAGCTGTACTGTGGATACCTAATGATTATAAAGTAAATATCAAAGTGGTAGGGTGGATAGCATGCTAACTTCCCAAATTCAATAAGTCATATTGGAAAGCCTGAAATTGTAGCATAAATGGAAGGTACGTGTGTCTATGTCGAGAAGGGACACTATAAATCCATAAAATGGAAAAGGTTTTCTGTGTAGTTCCAGGAGAAAAAGGTTGCGAACACAAAAGGTTGCAACCAAAGGTTGCGAAAGGTTGGAACAAGGTTGCAAGGAGGAAAAGGTTGTCCCCAGGTGCCACCCATGGGAATGTTTGTTGAAAAGTGTGGCGTAAAAATATGGGTGCAGTGTAGCAGGCCCTCTGTGGTTCACACCGGGAAATGTTGAATTTGCTACATATTTGCTATTGTAATAGTGAATGACCGCAGATCAAAGTGCCTCGCGTTCAATAGCATATATCTATAATAAAACGAACGATGAACAGAGTTATTTTTAATTTCAGCAAGAAGAAAAGAAATATGTAAAAGTTTTTAATTAGAAATGAAAATTAATCGAAAAATATAATAGATTGCCATTTAGAATACACAGAGGATAACTAGGCTTAACTAGGCTATAACGATACAATAGAATAATAAAACAAATTGAGAATATCTTTTTTTTGTATTACAATGAGGTTTAAGGACATTGTATTTAACTCACACTTGAACTCAACAACGTGTCCATAATGATGCTTTACGCAATAAAGAAAACTAATAAACAAATCACCGGTCTGTTAAGAAGGGCTTGAAACGCGAAGTGAAAACGACAAGACGAATGCATGAAGATTACGAACTAATCTGCCGTTTTCTTTTTCGTCTCTGACAACATTCTTCAAGTGCAAGGGGAAGGAGATTTTTCAAAAGAGCAAACAGCAACTCATTATCTTAAGAATTGAAGATTTCGGAACGCATGACAAGTCACAAATTATGATTAATAACTTTAATTAAGTAAATTTTGTAAAAGCTTACAATTTTTACAATTTATTAATTTATTAAAAAATTTAATATATAGTATAATGTATTTTAAATATGCAATATTTCTGCAAATTTTAAGCAATGTTGCCAATTTTTTCTATTTCAGAGTTTAGTATGGTCCCTATAATACAAGTTCCAATAAACTGAGCTCATCCTAATTGAAGGATACTAAAAAGCAATTTTTTTTTATGTATGGTTTTTCTTTAACTTTTTCAACTGCCGTGAAGATATTCTTCTTTGAATTTTCAAGTTTTCTTTCGTAATTTTTTCTGTTTTGAGTTTTTCAGATATATTGATTATTTGAGCACCTAATAGGTAACAAAATTGAATGAATGCCTACAACTCATATATGAAAAATGTTGTATTTAAAGTAGGAAAATGAAAAAAAAAAATGGAAAGAAATTTGTCTGCTTGAAATGTGTATGCGTAGATCTTAAGTTAAAGGAATGCATCAAATTGGAGTTTCAAATATTACGAAGGTAACGGCTTGTACAGCATGCAGAAGGCAAAAAAATATTAGATGTTGCACTTTACTACATGGAGCAGCAATCAGATATTTTTATCCCTGGAAGCTATATTTTGAAAAAGCTTCCGATACAAAAAAGTGAATTTCATCTTTAAAGCGGCAAATATGACCGGACCATGTTTAAAAACACCGAGGAGATGGCCATTCGTCTGCAACAATGCCTCTTTCTGGTACTGATGCCAGAGTATCAACTCAACTTGTTAAAAAAGATATAACACTGTTAAAAAGATACAAGCATATATGTGTCTCCAAGCACACTGTTAGTAAAGTGTGCTTGAGATCTATTGTGCATGTTTCTTCACCTGCAGGTCATCACCTGCCTACAGAAAGTGTAAAAACAGATTACTATAGAGGAATTAAGATAAAAAAATCTGCTTATCTTCCCAGACATCACTAACGAGTGATGTCTGGGATAAACAGATACAACAGTACCCTGAAAATAAGCAGAACCAATACCTGAACAATATACAACAACCTGAAAATAAGCAATATATAACAAAGCAGTGGGAGCTGTCCTACTTTGGCACAAAAAGTGGTTCATTTGGATGGGACAAAATATAACTCTTGGATGTGCAGAGGTTTTAGAGTGCTAAAACTTATACATCATCAAGTACAAAACACTCCCGATTAACAATAAATGGGTGATATTTTAGGATCTTACATGGTCCTTTATGCTGCAGCAATATAAGATTGAGATCTTCAGCCTCTCATCATAGCTAAAACTGTAGCAATATGTAGGGGAGGTTTTAAAATATCTCAAGCTTATATGTGAAGTTTTAAGATCTTCAATAGTAGATACCACCGCACGAATTTGTAGATGAAGCTATAAGATATTTCAAGCTCCTTTTTTTTGCTTCAGCAGAAAGGTATTGAAATCCTCTTAATGGTAACTTACACTGCAAAAATGTGTAGGTGAGATTTTAAGATATATTATTGCCATTTATTCTGCTGCTGTACAGTGTTGAGATCTTCAGCCTCTTCATGATAGCTTACAGTGTAGCAGTACGTAGGTGAGGTTTTGAGATCTTCCATGGTAGATACCACTGCTCCTATATGTATATGAAGCTATAAGATATTTCACGCTCCTTTTGCTGCAGCAGAAAGGTTTTGAAATCCTCGGTCTCTTCATGGTAACTTACACTTCAGAAATGTGTAGGTGAGATTTTAAGATATTTCATGGTCATTTATTCTGCTGCAGTACAGTGCTGAGATCTTCAATCTCTTCATGGTCGCTTGCAGTGTAGCAATATGTAGGTGAGGTTTTGAGATGTTTCAGTCTTATATGGGTGAGGTTTTAAGATCTTCCATGGTAGATACCACTTCACCAATATGTAGATGAAGCTATAAGATATTTCACGCTCCTTTTTTTGCTGCAGCAGAAATGTAATGAAATCCTCTTAATGTGTAGGTGAGATTTTAAGATATATGGCTGTCATTTATTCTGCTGCAGTACAGTGTTGAGATCATCAATATCTTCATGATAGCTAAAACTGAAGCCATATGTGCGGGAGGTTTTAAAATATCTCATTCTTATATGTGAGGTTTTAAGATCTTCTATGGTAGATACCACTGCATCAATATGCATATGAAGCTATAAGATATTTCACGCTCCCTTTTCGCTGCAGCAGAAATGTATTAAAATCCTCTTAATGGTAACTTACACTGCAGAATGTGTAGGTGAGGTTTTAAGATATATTGTTGTCATTTATTCTGCTGTAGTACAGTGCTGAGATCTTCAATCTCTTCATGGTAGCTTGCAGTGTAGCAATATGTAGGTGAGGTTTTGAGATGTTTCAGACTTATATGGGCGAGGTTTTAAGATCATCCATGGTAGATACCACTGCTCCAATATGTATATGAAGCTATAAGATATTTCACGTTCCTTTTTGCTGCAGCAGAAAGGTATTGAAATCCTCTTCATGGTAACTTACACTGCAGAATGTGTAGGTGAGGTTTTAAGATATGCTGTTGTCATTTGTTCTGCTGCAGTTCATTGTTGTGATCTTCAATCTCTTCATGGTAGCTTACAGTGTAGCAATATGTAGGTGAGGTTTTAAAAAATTTAGGCTTATACGGGTGAGGTTTTAAGATCTTCCATGGTAGATATACCACTGCACTATTATGTATACGAAACTAAAAATATTTCACTCTCCTTTTTGCTGCAGCAGAAAGGTATTGAAATCCTCTTCATAGTAACTTACACTGCAGAAATGTGTAGGTGAGGTTTTAAGATATATTATTGCCATTTATTCTGCTGCAGTACATTGTTGAGATCTTCAGCCTCTTCATGGTAGCTTGCAGTGTAGCAATGTGTAGGGAGGCTTTGAGATATTTCATGTTTGCTCTGCATCAATATATAGGAGATGCTTTATTACTCTGCAGCACTATAGCCTTGAGTTTTTTAGCTTTTACACAGTCTCTTAACTGTTATTAAGGCACTGCGCTTTATTAAATTGATGCAATATGGTTCATTAAATGCTGTATTGTTTTTTATTATATTACTTATTTTTATTATATTGAACAAATAAAATATACATTAAATTATTTTTTTCGGTTTTTTTTTTGTACGATGCTTAAAGTTAGCTGGAGTATTGATACAATTTGTCGGAGATTGTAAAAAAATGAATAATATCAGTATTTAAACTCAACAATAGTTTCACCTTACATTTTCTAATGTTTGAGCAGTACTACTTTTTTCTATTGAAGTGTGGGTCAACGAAAACATTTTGTAAATACACAAAAGTGTTTTGAAAATTAAGATTGCTGAATTGAAGCTGCCTTTAAATGAGTAAACGAGTTATTTTTTGTTAATATTATAGTTTTCATTCACATGGAGAATGTATAGTTTATTTATATAAATTAAAAAGGAATCCTCTATTACAGGGGTGGTCAACCCAAATGATTTTGGAAAGGCATCCTAACTCCACGGGCCGCCTATAAAATAATATATATCCCCCTATTAGATTTAGACCCACTGTAGACATTTTTGTGGAGCGAAAAATAGAAACATAATGAGTTATTATTTTCTTGTTTACTATCATTCTTGCATGTAAACATATATAATATAATAATGATACTAAACGCACATTGTAAAGAAATATATATACCACTAAAATGAAATGTACAAAATATATAAATACAAACGAAATAAAAATAAATAAATCATTCAGAAATATTTATTTTACTACTGCGATATTTGTTTCTCCACTCTCTCACTCGGCTTTTGCAAATCTATTTCAGTTTGGGAATTGTCACATCGTAATGGGTGTTGCAGGTTAGTATCCGTTATGTTTGAGCATGCTTTGTGTTGAGTCTGTTTCATTTTTGAAAAAAAAAAAAAAAAGCGATTCGCAGGTGTATGTTGAACCCAAATCTCTAACAACTTGAACTAAGAATCTGGTTTGCTCTATCAACAATTAACTGTGCGTATCTAAGGATGATCACTTGAAGTGAAATATAGAACCTATTATATTAGATGTTCCAAGATGCGCACGCATCATGAGTTCACAGAATGTAATTTAATTATTCTGCGAACTCATAATTGTAAAATCAAAAATAAAACAAGCCATGTCTGTCCTATATTAGCAAGGATATTATTTTAAAATGAAGGTTCATTTTTTTCTCCTCATTTCGACAGTTTATTTTTGAATATAGGGTGGCACACAGAATATGTTTTTCTATTACATTGGTTTTAACTACTTTGACCATTACATAATATATTTTATAGAAGTGTGATACATCTCACGGGTCATAGAAATATTCAAGGCTTGCAACGGGTTGGCCACCCCTGCTCTAATATTTGCTTCGATGCTGTTAAATTGCGATTTGTTCTTCCACCTTTGAGACTTGAGCGGCCTGATGGTCAATTGATTAACGCTGTGGCCTTTGATACCACAGGCTTCAGGTTCAAATCCTGATGGTGGCATGGGTGTTTGTGAGTGGTTCGGAATGCTTGTTAAACTGCAGGTCCCGGTCTAATTAGCTTAAAGTGTGCACAGAATGACCGTAGAGCGACAAACCAAACCAAAATCTTTGTGTCTTGAAGTTTATTTCTACGCAGCATCACAAGTTCAGGAGACGCCACTTTTACATTGCACACTATTTTTCTTTTTTTTTCTCAGCGAAGAACATGGATCTGAGTAAGATGAACACAAACACTCACTCGTTTTTTTAATAAAATACTTACAACCAGAGAGAGTAATTAATAAAAATAACAAATGGAACTACTTATACTCATTAGTTATTGCACTGAATATAATTATTAATTAGAGCCATCACACGTTTCCATGGTAAAAAAAAAGGATCAAAGTCATAGACAGATAATGAAGAACTTACGAAAAACAAATTAAAAAAAAAAAAGCTGATATTTTTTATTCAGAACAAAACTTTTTTTCATTCTTTTTATTTTTTTCTAGATAGAATCTGTAGTATAAAGAAAAAGAGCAAAAATAATGCTTTCTAACTTTTTCATACGCCATTTTTTTTAATTAACTACTTTTTGTATGATTATAATGCCTTTTCTAACAAATATATTTAAAACCCAATGAATTTTTACCTATATTTTTCTTGTAATTGCTGTTATATACATGATTTAGTTTTTATCACTTTAAAAGAAATGCTCTTTTCACTAGATATTATTTTCAAAAATTGAAATTCAGTGGTATTGAGAAAACTATTATATGATATGCTTTTTCCTTTTCTTAATAATACAGTTAGCTTAATATCTATACACTCAAGAGCCAAAACATTATGACCACCTGTCAATAACGAGTTGGCCCACCTTTGGCGCGCAACACAGCTTCAACCCGCCTTGGCATGGATGCCACAAGTCCTTGGTAGATGGCCGGAGACAGATTGTACCAGACGTTTCTTGTCGAATTTGGAATGCTTCATTCTTCATTTGCGCCGACATTTATCTTACTTTTGTATATTCTTTTAGAGATTCTTTAACAATTCATTCTTCACGAAGTTCTTGATCTATTCAACGTTGCTATATTCATGTGGCTATTGAATTTGGCCATTCTTATAGTAATTCCAATCAATTGCTTCATTATATAGTCTCTGGCGCTCGGCAACACAGGTTTCCGACCCCGGCGGTGCCCTGGATGTTTGTAGTGGTTCGGAATCCACTTTAAACTGTAGGTCCCGGTCTAACAGGATCGTAGGCAATTGCGGGGTAGTGTTACTCCGCGTCCGTAGCTTATCTTCAAGCTGCAAGCACCCTCTGGGTAGTGCTAAGTGAGTAACGTCGGTGCAGCGCTTGCCTTAAGGCATAAAAGACAACTGCCTAAGTGTTGGCCAGCTGCATTAGAAAAAAAAAACTTTTTCTCCTTCTTAATAATACAGTTAAATTAATAATTTTGTATATATATTCATATTTATTAGTTTTTAATATATAATATATATATATATATATATATATATATATATATATACACTCATGTCCATAAATTACGGATAATGAAGTTCAGGCAAAGAAAGAGACAGAAGCAAAACAAATTTGACTTATTTGTAAAGTCTATTTATTAAACAAAAGGAAAGAGCAAAAAAGATGCTATATGTTTGACATAATTAATAAAAATTGCGATTTTACTCCCTGGAGCAAATTTCAAAAAGAGCCTATTTACAAAAAACAGTATAACATGGTTAGTATGATGGTTAATATGGAGTATGTCTCCCGGAAGATGCAATACAGGCCTTACAACGCCTAGGCATGCTGAGTATCAAATTATCAATCTCATCTTGGGGAATATTACACCACTCATAAAGCAATGCCCTCCGAAGTTCCGGTTGACAGGTGGGATGGGGTTGACGGGCTGTAATTCGTCGACCAAGCATATCAAACACATGCTCTATTGGATTCAAGTCCGGTGAGTATGCTGGCCAATCCATACGGGTGATATCCTCCAATTGAAGGCATTCGTCTACAATGTTTGCACAGTGAGGACGGGCGTTGTCATCCCTAAACAGAAATTCAGCACCCATGGCACCCCGAAACAAACGTACATGTTGTTCCAGAATGACATCCTGATAGATGTGGCCTGTCATCGTTATACTCTGAACATGCAGGTCAGGTTTTGGAACCAAGAATAATTCCTCCCCAAACGAGCCATCCTGCACCACCGTAACGGTGTCGTTCAATGGTGTTCTCTTGGTGGTATCGGGTACCTGGAGCTCTCCATATGAAAGTGCCGTGAGAATCAGACTGCAAACTAAACCTGGACTCGTCGGAAAACATCATACAAGACCACTGTTGCAGTGTCCACAATGCATGCTCTCTACTCCACGTTAATCGCAGGCGACAGTGAGTTGCGGTAAGTGGAACACATATGACAGGCCTACGAGCATGTAGACCAATGGGCCCTAAGCGTCTGTACACGGTCTACCTTGAAACTGTCGTACCGGTAGCTGAAGAGAGCTGACGAGACAGGTCTGATGCTGTGCTCCGTCTGTTTCTTTTGGCAGTAACTGCTAAATACCGGTCCTCATTCGGCGTTGTAACTCGGCGGCGACCTGTGCTGTAACATCTACTCACATTACCATCATCTTGGAATCGTTGCCAAAGCCTGGAGATGACACTCTGGGCGATTCCAAGTTCCTCGGATACTTCCAGCTGGTTACGCCCACATTCCAGTCGTCCGATATTTCTACCAAGTAAAAAATCATCCAAATGCTTCCTTTGTGCCATAACTATGCGGTTATTGCACTGAAAGGCTTTTAAAGCGCTTGTGAACAATTTTACTTCTTTGCCACCATTCCTTATATACCCTTCTCGTACACTCTCGTCATTGTGACGTACTATCCGCGCCATCTGGTGGTTTCCTGTAATTTGCATATTCTTCTTCAAGATGTGTGTGATAATTCTACAGGTGAAATTTTTATTTTAGAGTCCAATTTCTGTGTGATTCTGAATTATCCTTAATTTATGGACATGAGTGTATATATATATTTATTTATTTATATACTTGTTGAACGTGTTTACTAGAAATAAGTAAATTAAACAATTTAAATTTAAATTTATGCCATGTCTACTATAATATTTCTAAAATTATTTTGTCATTTATTTCTGTATTTGTTTTAATTATTGAAGAAATTATGAAATGTCCTGCGTTTTAAAATTATTGCATATACTCGTATATATATATATATATATATATATATATATATATATATATATATATATATATACATATATATATATATATATATATATACGAGTATATGTATATATATATATATATATATATATATGTATATATATATATATATATATGTATATATATATATATATATATATATGTGTGTGTGTGTGAGTGAGTGTGTGTGTATTAATGAATGTATGCCTATATCATAAAAGTTAATAGTTAACCTATATGAACGACATATGCTGTATTAAATTTAGAGGGCGAAATGGCTAGCCATAATATTACTAACAAATTTCTAAGACTAGTATCGATATTTTCACTTCTCATTTGCCTTTGTAACAGATTTTAGAAATTGTAAAAAGACTTCATTGACAAGCAGTGCTTTAGCAAAGCTTAAATACTAAAGAAAATATTAACTATCCTATTTAAATGAAACAAGTGAAGCAGAAAAGATAATTCTAAAAAAAAATCTAAGTGATAATAAAACGACAAATTCCCTTTCTCTAGGTTTGTTTTCGTGTCTGTTATTCCCTTTCTAGTTCCTTGTGTCCGTGGCTTATATTCAAGTTACAGTCGCCTCCTGGGTAATACAAAGTGAGTAACGTCTGTGCAGCGTTTGCCTTAAGGCATCCAAGACAGCTGTGTAAGTGCTTGCCAGCTGCATTAGAAGAAAAAAAGTTTAATATATATATACATATTTATAAACTTGTTGAACGTGTATAATAGAAATAAATAAATTTAACAATTTAAATTTATTTGTATGTCATGACTTATTATAGTATTTCTTAAAATTATTTTATTATTTATTTCTGTATTTCTTTTAATTATTGCAGAAATTACGAAATGCCCAGCTTTTTCAAATTATTGCATATACTCGTATATATATATATATATTATATATATATGTGTGTGTGTGTATTAATGAATGTATGCCTATATCATAAGAACTAATAGTTAACATATGTGAACGACATATGTTGTATTAAATTTAGAGGGCGAAATGGCTAGTCATAATATAACTAACACATTTCTAAGACTAATATCAATATTTTCCCTTCTCGTTTGCCTTTGTAACAGTTTTTAAAAATTTTAAACAAACTTTATGTACAGGTCGTGCCGTAAAAAGCTAAAATACTGAAGAAAATATTAATTGTCCTGTTTAAATGAAACAACTGAAGCAGAAAAGGATAATTAAATAAAATCAAAGTGATAATAAAACGACAAATTCCTTTTTCTTGTATCTGTTCGTGTCTGTTATTCCCTTTCTAGTTCTTTGCGTCCGTGGCTTATCTTCAAGCTACAAGCGCCCCCTGGGTAATGCAAAGTGAGTAACGTCGGTGCAGCGCTTGCCTTAAGGCATCCAAGACAGCTGCCTAAGTGTTTGCCAGCTGCAATAGAACAAAAAAAAAAAAAGTTTATTATATATATATATTTATAAACTTGTTGAACGTGTATAACAGAAATAAATAAATTAAACAATTTAAATTTATTTGTATGCTATGTCTACTATAGTATTTCAAAAATTATTTTCTTATTTATTTCTGTACTTCTTTTAATTATTGCAGAAATTACGAAATGCCGAGCTTTTTTTAAAAATTATTGCATATACTCGTATATATATATATATGTGTGTGCCTATATCATAAAAGTTAATAGTTAAAATAAGTGAACGACATAGTTGTATTTAACCGTCAAAATGGCTAGTCATAAAATTACTGACCAATTATATATATAACGATATTTGACATTTCAATTTCATATCGATTTGAATATCGACATTTTCACTTATATGTCTTCTCATTTGCTTTTGTAATAGATTTTAGAAATTGTAAAGAGACTTTATTAATTAAAATATTAATTGTCCCATTTAAATGAAACAAATGTAGCAGAAAAAGATAATTAAAAAAAAATCGCCGAAAAAAGATAATAAAACGACAAATTCCCTTCTGTTCGTGTCTGTTATTCCCTTTCTAGTGTCTGTTTTCTTCGTGTCTGGTATTTTAATTCTCCAAATGAAGTCGCTGCAGACGCTGTTTGGCCTTTTAACGCGCTGTTGACACCGACGGCAACTCTGTCGCTCCTTCAGATCGTGTTTGCACAGACAAGCGTAATGATGGCTGCTTCATTGCTACAACGACTCGCGTAGCATTTTTAAGGGCCCTCTTATAATAGCGATAATATAATATTATGTCTGAGCGAGTCGACATTCATTCTTAACTTTGAATTTAAAATTCCACACATTGTTTTCGAGTGCTGGATACTTTGATCTGAGCTACCGCTTTAATACCGCTCAAATACCGCTTTATCCAACTGCACCACCGTTTTCGAACACCGTTAAGACTTCTACATACCTCACCACCATCCACCTCACCTTTTTTAAATATGTACCACGAATTTGTTTATGTAAGTAGTATCCACTAAATGATTTATTTGTCATATATTGTTGTTGTTCTAATGCAGCTGGCAATACAGAGACAGTTCCTCTTTATGCCATGAGCAACGGCTGCACCGCTGTTACTCCCTGAGCACCAGACAGGCGGCACGTGTAGTTTGAAGATAGGCTACGGATGCGAATAACAACACCCCCACAACGACCGGGACCTACGGTTTAAAGTGGTTTCCGAATCATTACAAACATCCATGGCACCGCCCAGAATCGAACCTGAAACCTGTAGTACCGAGCTCCAGAGCGTTAGCCTGAAGATAGGCACGTGTAGCTTGAAGATAAGCTACGGACGCAAGTCACATTACCCCACAACGCTCTACGATCACATTAGATCGGGACCTACGTTCTAAAGTGGCTTTCGAATCACTGCAATCATCCATGGCACCGTCGGGACTCGAATCCGAAACCTGTGGTACCGAGTGGCAGAGCGTTAGCCACTTGGCCATCAGGCCCATCCACCTGAATGCTAGCTGGGTCTATCATGATTGTCTCACAATTAGAAAGATTGTTTTTTTTTTTCATGGTGTATGGGGTAGTTGTAAATCTAACACGCCGTCTGCCATTGCGCATACATCATCATCTTTTATAAATGCAGCGGCGCTTTAATGGGAGAGCGCATTAAGCGCAGAAGGGGTAGAACGGAAGAGGAAGCCAGCGACCGAGGAAAAACAATTATAACCTAAATTTCCTGTTGACGGGAGACACGGAGCGCGCGTTTTTCCATCTTTGGTCCAATTCGTCACGTCTGCCTTTTTAATTTCCTCCCTCGATGCGTGTCTCCCGCTCAGCAAGTTCTGGGTGGAAGGAAAGGAAGGCACTCGTTGTGATGGAGTGTCGATTTTCTGGACATTTCTTGGGACGACTTGAAATCCTGGCAGCAACACGCACAAATAGGTGAAAATTAAAATGATTCGAACTGAAACATTTAATACTAATAGATGTGTTGCAACGTTTTCTCATACAGAATAGCGCCACATTATTAATACTACTGTGTCGAAAAAGTAAGAGTAATTTTCAATTTAAAATTCCCGGGGATTATGGAATTTCAGTTTTTTCTTCTTTTTTAGGTTACTGGAACTGTCCTTGACACCTGTGTGAAATATCGTTCCACAAACACCGTATTCATACCGTGAACTCAAGAGACCCCTCCGGGGACACCGTTTTGAGCCGATTGAGAGATTCAACGTGAATCGCCGCCCTCTTTGAAAGCCATCCCTGCCGATGACTTTTTAGCATGCATTGAGGATTGGGGAAAAAGTTGGCATGAGTGCACTGTGTCCGGAGGGGGATTATTTTGAAGGCGATGAAATAAATTTGGAGGAATAAATAAAGAGATTTTGAAAAAAACAAATAATTAGTCTTACATTTTGGGCACAGTAGTATTGCTAAGTCTTATTTACAGAAAATAATCACTTTGCATCACCCAATGTTAAAAGAGAGGAGTGTGCAAAAGAGCTCAGGTTCACATACCAAGGTGGCGTCCTTTGCCCTCCCTGCCTTCAGAAACATGCGCATTTAAAGCAAGCATTTAAAGCATTTTAAAGCCTCCTTGGCTGCAAGCCTCTATCAGGAAAAAACATCAGATGAGGAGATAAATGCAGTGCATAAGATATCAGCAAAGTAGAAAAAGAAAATTGTTCTTTGTGGTGGCGATTTCTTTCTTGACCATTGGCGATGCTGCTGATGTAGCATGGTGGCAGCCAAGAGCTTCTAACTTTAGAAGATGAACAATTTAATTTTAGAAGAGGAGCAAATACAATGCATGAACAGCAGCAAGGTAGATAAAAGGAAACTTGCCCAAAATGTAACAAATTTTTAGTCCGGAAAAGGGAACAGACATTAATTATTGTTTTGAAAAAAATTTGGAAAATCCATGTAGAATAACAAACAATTTATCTTCTTTGACAGATCATTGTACATGGATTGTATGCCATCTTTGAAAAATAGTTGTGCAAATTCTTTTAAGATACATAATAATTGGAAGATTTCTGGATTATTAGAATCGTTAGGAGTGTTTTGTGGAAAATTGATATTAGAGGAGAATTTTGAGAAGTGAAGTTACCAGAAACTATATTTGCAAATGATACGTTAGGAGAGACATTTCGAGTAGCATAAATATTTCTATGATTAGCGGGATTTTGAGGGGGAATTTTAAGTTTTGGAAATTTAGAGAAGCCTCTTCAAGCTGCTAGATGACCGATCTGGCCCGCAATTGATGCATGTTGGATTTTCTAATCTCTCGGTAATAGGACATTCTTTTATATTGTGGTCTCTTCCACATTTAAGACATCGAGGAGTGCTATAACAATTTGATGAGCTATGGTGGTTACAACTATAGCACTGGTCGAGAGATATAGTATATAAAAATGGTATATATTGTAGTACTATTGTGGTATAGTAAACAGTAGTGGTAATAGGTGTATGTACTCTGATCTTACTAGACGTTTAAAAATCTGATAGTGAGACATACTGTATAATAAATATCCCTTTGATTTGTTACACTATTTTTTGAATTTTCACTGGAGCTGCCAAGCTGAAACTAAGAAACTACTTTATCATCGTTCATGTGTTCTTTTTTTTTTTTTTACTGTTTCAATATATTTCTACTTTGATTTTGACTCATCTGAATTGGGATTTCTCAGTCAAATCTCAATAGTTCACTTAAAACATTTTTGGAAACATACAAAATAAAAATATCGAGCTTTTTAGCATCTCGTTATTTGACGTTAAAGGCGTAAACACAATAAAAACCCTTCATAAACTTCTTCCGGCATTTCTTTCACACTAAAACACCAAGTTATTAAACAATACGTTCGTAAAAACAGACCTCCCAGGCAAAATTGTCTGCTTCCTATTTTCGTTGCGATTTTGTAACAAATTTTCCTTTCTGTCTTTTTGCTTTTTGTGTGTGTTTCCGTCAGAGAGCCTTAGTGTGCGAAGTGAGACACTGCAGAAGCCGGGACGATGTAGCTTTTGTGTTCGGGAATGAGTTTCTGTATTATTCAAGATACCTACCCGGAGTGATTTCAGAATAGATGGGAGCCATTGCATTTTAAAATGTGGCCGACAGAAAGATTTATGGCACCCTTCGAACGACGCCATTTAATGTCAGCGACCGAAGAGGATGAAATATTTCGGGACATCACTTTTATTTATTTATTTATACGAGCATCGCATAACCTGGGGAACTTTGTCTCTCTCCACTTACTGTTGGAAGATTCATTTTCGCGCAGACATTAAGAATTCTTAATTAAATTCTCATGCAAATTCAGGTTGGGTTTTATAAACTGGGATAGTTTACAAGATGTAAATTCGGACCATTCCAGACTCTCTCATTAGATATGTAAACTAAGAAAGCTATTTCACTAGTATTATGCTTAAGTTTATCCCTTGTCTAAGACCATAAGCTATAGTGGTATATAGTAGTAGTACTATAGTAAGAATTACCCTAGTAAGGACAGTAGTAGTACAGTAGTGGTATAGTAGTATAGGACAGTAGTATTACTGTAGTGGTATAGTAGTATAGGACAGTATTATTACTGTAGTGGTATAGTAGTATATATAGCAGTACATCGATTTGTGTTGGTGCGAAGCAGCATATAGTAGTACTGTAGTGGTAATAGGAGTATGTACTATGACTTTATTAGAGGTTTGTAAATCTGATAGTGATACATGAAATATAAAATAATCGCTATGACTGACAGCTGACAATCAACTGACAAATATCCCGTTGGTTTGTTATAACATTTTCTGAATTTCATTGGAGCCGCCAAGCTGAATATAAGAAACTGCTTTATCATTATGCATGTATTCTGTCTTTACTGTTTCAATATATTTCTATTTGTATTTTGCTCATCTGAATTGGAATTTCTCAGTAAAATCTTCAATAAATGATTTTAAAACGTTTGTGAAAACATACAAAATAAAAACGATCTTTCCAGCATTTGTGTTATTTAACGTCTAAGAATTATCCCGGCTTAAAACACAATAACAACCCTTCATTAATTTCTTCCACCATTTCTTTTACAGTATAACACAATAAAACACCCTTCATAAATTTCTTCCACCATTTCTTTTACAGTAAAACACAATAAATCCCTTTGTAAATTTCTTCCACCATTTCTTTTACAGTAAAACACAATAAATCCCCTTTGTAAATTTCTTCCACCATTTCTTTTACAACAAAACACCAAGTTATTAAACAATATGTTCGTAAAAACAGTCCTTCCAGGACGGAGTGTCTGCTTCCCTTTTTTTTTCATTGCAATTTTGTAACAAATTTTCTCCTTCTGTCTTTTTCTTCCTTTTTATGTGTGTGTCCGACAGAGATGCGAAGTGAGACACTGAAGAAGCCGGGACGATGTAGCTTTTGTGTTCGGGAATGAGTTTCTGAATTATTCAAGAAACCTACCTGGAGTGCTTCCAGGATCGATGGGAGCCATTGCATTTTAAGATGCGTCCGACAGAAAGATTTATCGCACCCTTCGAAAGATGCCATTTAATGTCAGCGACCGAAGAGGGTGAAATACTTCGGGATATCGCTTTTATTTATACACGCATCGCATAACCCCGGGAAGTTTCGCTCTCCACTTACTGCTGGAAGATTCCTTTTTAGCGCAGATGTTAAGAATCCTTAAGTAAATTCTCATGCAAATTTAGATTGGTTTTTAAACTAACTGCTTTCTATTTTCATCACTCATTAGCTATGTAAACTAAGAAAGCTGTTTCAATAGTATTAAGCTTAACTTTATCCCTTGTCTAAGACCATAGGCTATAGTGGTATATAGTAGTACTGTAGTGGTATAGTATACAGTAGTGGTAATAAATGTATGTACTCTGACCTTACTAGAGGTTTGTAAATCTGATAGTGATACATGAACTATAAAATAATCGCTATGACTGACAACTGACAATCAACTGACAAATATCCCCTTATTTTGTTATACCATTTTCTGAATTTCATTGGAGCCGCCAAACTGAAAATAAGAAACCCCTTTATCCTTATTCATTTGTTCTGTCTTTACTATTTCTACTTTGATTTTGAATCATCTGAAATAGGATTTCTCAGTAAAATATTCAATAGTTGATTTAAAATGTTTCTGGAAACATGAAAAATAAAAGCATCAAGGTTTTTCAGCAAATGTGTTATTTAACATCAAAGTATTATCCTGTCTTAAAAACACAATAAAAAGCCTTCACTAACTTCTTCCGCCATTTCTTTTACAATAAAACACCAAGATATTAAACAATATGTTCGCAAACAGCCATCGCAGGGAAAACTGTCTGCTTCCTATTTTTCATTGCAATTTTGTAACAAATTTTCCTCTTCTGTTTCTTACTTTTTTTTTCAATTCTTTCTATGAGCTCACACTCTCCTATATATATCTTGTTCCCATTTTCAATCGTTACTAAAATACTTTTTATTCATCCGCTCGAGTTCAAATGCATTTTTTTTAACTTGCAGTGGATGACACTGAATGTTAATGCAGTTTTTTTCCAATATCAATTCATTAATTAAATTTAATTCATTCAATTTAGTTTTTTTTTAGATTTAAGTTGCATGTATCTACCCATAGATGGTGCCAGTAAACTTTAAAAAAATGAATGAAAATTATTTATAAAGGACTTTCTGTAATAGAGAGAAAAAAATAGAATTTTTTTTTTTTATATTATTTGTTTAGTGTGTCCGACAGAGAACCTGTGCGTGCGAAATGCGACACTGAAGGAGCCGGGACGATGTAGCTTTTGTGTTCGGGAATGAGCTTCTGAATTATTCAAGATACCTACCTGGAGTGATTCCAGACTAGATGGGAGCCATTGCATTTTAAAATGTGGCCGACACAGCGATTTATCGCATTTAATATCAGCGACCGAAGAGGGTGAAATATTTCGACATCGCTTTTATTTATTTATACTCGCATCGTATAACCTGGAGAAATTCTCTCTCCACTTACTTCTAGAAGATTCGTTTTTCTCGCAGACGTAAGAATCCTTAAGTATATTCTAATGCAAATTCAGATATTTTATAAACTGTAATACACTGGCCTCCAAAAGTTAAGGAACAACATGTTTTCGAACCTCACCATAAAACAAGTAATATAAAAAAAAAAAATTTTTAAGTCAATTCCTACTTTTTTTCACTCTATTGCAGAAAAGTCCTTTATAAACAAAGTTGAAATTTTCCTCTTACATCTGGCGCCATCTATTATTAGATGCATGTAATTTAAATCTAAAAAACATAACATTAATTAATTAAATTTAATGAATGAATTACTATTTGAAAAAACTGTATTAACATCCAGTGTCCTCCACTACAAGTTAAAAATAAATATTTGAACTTGAGTGGATGAATAAAAAGTAATTTAGGAACGATGGAAAATTTGAACAAGACATATATAGGGAGAGTGTGAGCTAATAGAAGGAATTGAAAAAAAAATGACTGTAACAATAAAATGTATAGTTTATATCAGTGATAAAAACGAATTTTATTCAAATATATGCAAAAACGATAGATGCCACTCTTTTTTTATGTAAAAGAACGTATATATATGGGTGAGAGAAAAATATGCAAATGTTATCTGCCACCATGCTAAATCATTACCAATGGTCAAGAAAGAAATCACTACCACAAAGCACAAATTTTCTTTTCTACTTTGCTGCTATCTCATGCACTGCATTTATCTCCTCATCTGATGTTTTTCCCTGATAGAGGCTTGCGGCTATCTTGTAGCCAAGGAGCGTCCTTAAATACAAATTTGTTTGTAGGCTTTCGTAATTAGGTGTGTAACTTTTGTTGATTCACAAATTTTGTTAGCAGATGCCTTGACAATAGACAGTGCAGTTTCTTCCGCAATGTCTTGAGAGAAGCCGTTTGCGCGATTCGTTAAGGTGGCGAGAGGTCGGATGAATGGAAATGGGTTTGTCTCAGGCTGATGCTTCTAGGCCAGGGATCGGCAACCTTTTGAGTCAGAAGATCCAAAAATGCAATTTACAAAATTTCAAAGTTTTTAAAGAGCCACAAAATTTTTTTCTTCCCAAAATAAGTAACAGGTGGGCTGAAAAGTTCGTGGGCTGACGCATAGAGGGCACTACTAGTATTAAATCCATATGATTTTTAGTTAGCCCTAACCTTCAAAAACACGTGTATAAATTTGATAGCTGTTGCGCTATTAGCATTTTTAGTGTTGATCACGTGCAGTCTACTCGGCTGACTGCCATTGGACTCCGGTTTGAAATGATGGAGCCATGTTTCATCCATTGTCACATATCGACGTAAAAATTCGGTTTTATTACGATTGAACAGCTCCAAATACTGCTTAGAATCATCAATTGGTTGTTGTTTTGGGTCGATTGTGAGCTCGCGCGGCACCCACTTTGAACAGAGCTTTTGCATATCCAAATATTCCTTCCCGATATGTCCAATCAATCTATCTATCTCTATTCTATCTCAATCAACTTCACTTTACGGTTATCAGAAAATATTTTGTGGACTTTTTGATGTTTTCGTCGGTAACAGCCTCTTTGGCGCGTCCACTGCGTGCATCGTCCTCGGTGCTCATTTCGCCTCGTTTAAATTTAGCAAACCACTTCTCTACGGTTGTTTTTTTGGTGCAAAGTCCGAATAATGTTTATCAAGCCAAGCCTTGGCTTCAATAATATTTTTTTTCGCCAAAAAGCAATGCTTTATTAACACATGAAATTCCTTTTTATCCATTTTTCCAAACTAACTAAAGTTGCTTCATTAAAAATGCTATAACTCACATACTAATAGTGCAACAGCTGTCAAATTTATACACGTGTCTTTTGAAGGTTAGGACCAACTAAAAATCATATGTATTTAATACTAGTAGCGCCGATTTAATAATACTAGCCCACCTGTTAATACTCGCATAAATAACGTTTTTTGATAAAAAAAAAAAAAACTAATCTATTTATTCATAAGAAAACATATCTATTTATTTCTTATATCATTCTATTTATTCATTATTAGATAATTACTTATTATTTAAGTAAAAAATTAAAACAAGTAAACATTTACTTACAACACTAACTTGTACTTCAATAACAAACAATTGAACAAACAAATTCAATGGGAACGATGGCTTTGCATGGTTATTCAAGTAGAAAATTTAAACTTTACTAAACAATGTAATTTGTACTTAAAATAAAAAAAAAACCAGTAACATACATTTGAGCAAACAAATTCAATGGGAGCATTGGCTTTGCATGGTTTTAGAAAGTTTGGATAAATTTGGCTCATAACTTGTTGCTTTAAGTTTCAAACACGACTCTAAATTTTCATTTGTTAGTTGGCTTCTTACTTTACTTTTAATTATATTCATGCAAGAGAACGCTTGCTCGCACGAATATGTCGATCCGAAGATAGTCAGCACTCCAAATGCCAACTTCTTCATCTCACTGTAGCAATCTGGAAGACTATTCCATGCGTCGAATATAAGTGCCTCAACTCGCGGCATTTCTTTTAAAGTTGTCCACTTTTGTTGCGTTACGTACATACATTTCTGGACCTCCAACTCTTCCAACTTGCTTTTTAACTCTGTAAATTTTCCACTCCACAAAGCTTTACTTTTAAATCGATCAATTGCATTTCTAGAGATCCAGTATCAATTCCAAATGGCTCAATGTGGATTTCGTTACTATTTGTGTTGAGAGGATTTACTATGAATGCTAGAGTGGTTTTGAATTGCTCAAATCTATCAGCAAATTCATCTTTAATTTTTTATAACTGTGCTGAAGTACCTCGTGTCAACAGTTGCACTAGTTTTATCACGATATTGCTTTAGAAATTGAAAATGAAGTAATATACCGCTCTGAATATCTTCTGCAAAAAGAATTAATTTTCTTCAAAACAAACCAATTCTTCTACCAAAACGTAGTCTGGGTTTCCCTTTCCTTGCAGTTTTAGATTCAACTCATTTAATTTCTCTGTGATATCCACCATAAAGTAAAATTTTTGCAACCATTTGCCGTTCTCTAACTCAGGGTGATTAATGCCTTTTTTATTTAGGAATGTATTTATTTCATTCAAGCACAAAGCAAAACGTTTCAACACCCTACCTTTGGAAAGCCATCGCACTTTATTGTGAAGAAGGAGGTCGGAATACTGAGTCTCCATTTCGTTTAAGAATTCTTTAAACTGGCGATGATAGAGTGCTTTTGACAAGATGCTGTTAACAATCTTGATTACCAAATTCATGACCTCAACTATTTCGGCCGGAAATGTTTGGGCACAAAGCGCTTCTTGGTGTATTTTGCAGTGAAACGTAAGAATTTCGTGGTTTATTTTGCTCTGAAGAATCGTTGTTGCCCCTTTTATTTTTTCCTGTCATACTTCTGGCTCCATCAGTTGCTATTGAAAAGATTTTATTTAAATCGATCTTATTGTCTTTAAGGCATTTTTGCACGGCATTCGCTATATCTTCCCGTCTAGTTTATCCCGAGAGCGGTAGCAATCCTAGAAGTTCTTCTTTTGGACCTTGGGAAGACATATACCTGACAAAAGGGCAACTTGTGTCGTGTCTTTTATGTCGCAAGACTCATCTATAGCCAGTGATAAGGCAGAAGAAAGTTGAATATCTTCCACCTGCAAATATGTTACATTTGAAGATATTTGAGCTATTCTATCATGTACTGTTTTATCGGATAGTGGCAAATCTTTGATTTTTTCACGATTTCTGGTTTGTTTTTGAAATCACGAAACAGTTCTTCAGATTCTTCGTTAATCGATTCAGAACGATTTTAAAATGTTTTTTTTTTTTTGATAAAATAAATAATATTTGCGTATGGAACTAAAGAGCCGTAGTTTCACATCCAAAGAGCCGCATGCGGCTCGCGAGCCGCAGGTTGCCGACCCTGTTCTAGGCGACTTATTATGTCTCGCAGTGGGGTCCACTGTCTCTGGAATCAATATCGCTTTTATTTATTTATTTATTTATTTATACGTGCATCGCATAACTCGGGGAAGTTTCTCTTCCTCCACTTACTGTTGGAAGATTCGTTTTTCGCACAATATGCTCGCTAAAAACATTGATTTTTTCAGCATTTGTGTTATTTAACGTTAAAGGCGTAAAACACAATAAAAACCCTTCGTAAACTTCCTCCTCTACTTCTTTCACAACAAAACACAAAGTTATTAAACAATATGTTCTTATAAAACAGCCCTAGCAGGAAAATTAGTCTGCTTCCTATTTTTCATTGCAATTTTGTAACAAATTTTCCCTTCTGTCTTTTTCTTTTTTTTCAATTCCTCCTATTAGCTCACACTCTCCCTCTATATATCTTGTTGACATTTTCAATCGTTCGGTCGGATGGATGGATGGCGGTCGGTCGGATGAATGGAAATGGGGTTGTCCCAGGCTGATGCTTGTAGGCGTCTTAATGTGTCTCGCAGTGAGGTCCGCTGTCTCTGAAATCAATATCATTTTTATTTATTTATTCATACGCACATTGCTTAACCCGGGGGAAGTTTCTTTCTCCACTTATTTTGATTGAAGATTCGTTTTTCGCGCAGACGTTAACAATCCCTAAGTAAATTCTCATGAAATTCTCAAATTTAGATTTTTATAAACTGTGTAAGATGTAAATACGGAGCATTCCAGATTCACTCATTAGATATGTAAACTAAGAAGGCCGTTTCAGTAGTATTAAGCTTAACTTTATCGCTTATCTAAGACCATAAGCTATAGAGGTATATAGTAGTAGTATTGTAGTGGTATAGTAGTATATACAGTAGTACTGTAGTGGTATAGGATAGTATACAGTAGTGGTAATAGGAGTATGTACTCTGACCTTACTAGAGGTTTATAAATCTGATAGGGAGACATGAACTATAAAATAATCACTATGACTGACAACTGACAATCAACTCACAAATATTCTGTTGGTTTGTTATACCAGTTTCTGAATTTCACTGGAGCCACCAAGCTGAAAATAAGAAACTGCTTCATCGTCGTGCATATGTTCTGTCTTTACTGTTTCAATATATTTCTGTTTTGATTTTGACATCTGCATTGGGATTTCTCAGTCAAATCTTCAATGGCTGATTTAAAATGTTTCTGGAAAAATAAATAAAAACATTTTTTTCAGCTTTTGTGTTATTTAACTCCGAAGTATTATTCTAGCGTGAAAAACACTGCAAACCCTTCATATACTACTTCCTCCATTTCTTTTACAATAAAACACCAAGTTATTAATAATATGTTCGTATAAACAGCTCTCCCAGGAAAAAGTGTCTGCCTCCTATTTTTCATTGCAATTTTGTAACAAATTTTCCCCTCTGTCTTTTTCTTCTCTGTCTCTGTCTGTCTTCCTTTTGTTCAATTTCGTCTATTAGCTCACGCTCTCCCTATATATATATATATATATCTTGTTCACATTTTCAATCGTTCATAAAATACTCTTTATTCATCCACTCAAGTTCGAATGCATTTTTTAGCACTTGTAGTGGATGACACTGGATGTTAATAACAGTTCTTTCAAATATTAATTCATTCATTAAATTTAATTCATTAATACGATTTAAGTTGTATATATCTATCAATAGATAGCGCCAGATAAACTTAAAAAAAATGAATGAAAATTATTTATAAAGAACCTTCTGCAATATAGGGGGTGGGGGGTGGAAAGTAGGAATTGACTTTACAAAAGTTTGAGTTTATGACTTGTTAAACAATATGTTCGTAAACAGCCCTTCAAGGGACACAACAACAGTATTGCTGCTTCCTATTTTTCGTTGAAATTTTGTAACAAATTTTCCCTTGTGTCTTTTTTTTTTTTTTTAGTGTGTGTGTCCGACAGAGGTGCGAAATGAGACACTGAAGAAGCCGGGACGATGTAGCTTTTGTGTTCGGGAATGAGTTTTTGAATTATTCAAGAAGCCTTACCTGGTGTGCTTCCAGAATCGATGGGAGCCATTGCATTTTTAAAATGGGCCCGACAGAAAGATTTATGGCACCCTTCGAACAATGCCATTTAATGTCAGCGACCGACGAGGGTGAAATATTTCGGGACATCGCTTTTATTTATTTATTTATTTGTTTAGAGGCGCATCGCATAACCCGGGGAAGTTCTCTCTCCACTTACTGCCGGAAGATTCGTTTTTGGTACAGACGTTAAGAATTCTTAATTAAATTCTCCTGCAAATTCAGATTGGGTTTTGTAAACTGGGATAGTTTACAAGATGTAAATTCGGACCATTCCAGACTCTAATGAGAGAGTCTGGAATATGTAAACTAATATCGATTCTAATATGTAAACTAAGAAAGCCATTTCGCTAGTATTATGCTTAAGTTTATCCCTTGTCTAAGACCATAAGCTATAGTGGTATATAGTAGTAGTATTGTAGTGGTATAGTAGTATATATAGTAGTACTGTAGTGGTATAGGATAGTGTACAGTAATGGTATAGGATAGTATACAGAAGTGGTATAGGATATTATACAGTAGTGGTAATAGGAGTATGTACTCTGGCCTTACTAGAGGTTTGTAAATCTGATAGTGATACTTGAACTATAAAATAATCGCTGTGACTGACAACTGACAAATATCCCATTGGTTTGTTATAACATTTTCTGAATTTCATTGGAGCCGCCAAGCAGAAAATAAGAGACTGCTTTATAGTCATGCATAAGTTCTGTCTTTACTGTTTCAATAAATTTCTATTTTTAATTTGACTCATCTGAATTGGGATTTCTCAGTCAAATCTTCAACAAAAAATCTTCTGATTTCAAATGTTTCTGAAAACATACGAAATAAAAATATCTAGCCTTTCAACATTTAATGTTAAGGAATTATCCCGAAGTAAAACACTATAAAAAGCCTTCATAAACTTCTTCAGCCATTTCTTTCCCAATAAAACACCAAGTTATTAAACAATTTGTTCATAAAAAAATGTCTGCTTCCTATTTTTCATTGCAATTTTGCAACAAATTTTCCCTCCTGTGTTTCTCTTCCTTTTTTTTAGTCTGTGTCTGACAGAGAATCTGAGTGCGCGAAATGACACACTGATGTAGCTTTTGTTTGGGAATGAGTTTCTGAATTATTCAAGAAACCTACCTGGAGTGCTTCCAGAATCGATGGGAACCATTGCATTTTAAAAATGTGGCCGACAGAAAGATTTATCGCCCCCTTCAAACGACGTCATTTAATGTCAGCGACCGAAAGGGTGAAATATTTTTCGCCCGCGGGGAACTTCGCTTTTATTTATTTATACGCGCATCGCATAACCCGGGGGAAGTTTCTCTCTCTCCACTTACTGCTGGAAGATTCGTTTTTCGCGTAGACGTTAAGAATCCTTAAGTAAATTCTCATGCAAATTCAGATTATATTTTATAAACTGTAATACACTAGCCTCAAAAGTTAAGGAACAACATGTTTTTGAAGCTCACCATAAAAAAAATGACAGTAATAATAAAAATTATAGTTTATATAAATGATAAAACCCCTTGTACTTTGTTCCACTGCCTATGCCAAACTCGTTTTCGTATCCATTTCGCCTAACTAAGCAATTTTTCATTTCGCGTTTCTCTTTATAACCATTATTATTACTATTTTTATTTTTAAGTTAAACCATTATTGTATCATAATTTCTTTTTTTTTTTTTTTTTTTTTAAATCTATTTGGGCAAGCTTCTAATAGTCTTCACCGTATTTTTCTCGCAAAGCATTTCTTCATCGTCTTTGTACTGAAACAAGATAGAAGCTAGCGGCTGCTTGCGCAGCCAAGTTGCTTCGCAACATGTCAAATCAGAATGATAAAAAACGAATATTATGCAAAAACGATAGCTACCACTATTTTTATACAAATAAACAGGTATATATGTGAGAGAGAAAATATGTAGATGTCCTTTCCGGACAAAAAAAATTTGTTACATTTTGGGCAAGTTTCCTTTTATCTACCTTGCTGCTGTTCATGCATTGTATTTGCTCCTCTTCTAAAATTTTTCCAGGTTAGAAGCTCTCGGCTGCCACCATGCCAAACCATCAACATCACCAAAGAACAAAAAAGGAATTGCCAATATAAAAGAACAGTTTCCTTTTTCTACTTTGCTGTTTCATGCACTGTATATATCTCCTCATCTGAAGTTTTCCAGGATAGTAGCCTGCGGCTGTCACCATGCTAAACCATCAGCATCACCAATGCTCAAGAAAGAAATCGCCACCACAAAGAACAATTTTCTTTTGCTACTTTGCTGCTTTCTCATGCACTACATTTATCTCCTCATCTGATGTTTTCCCTGATAGAGACTTGCGGCTATCTTGTAGCCAAGGAGCTTCGTCAAATACAAATTTGTTGTGCAACGAACAGATAATTGAGGGGGCGACATTTTATGGGTAAATCTCCCCCTTCGTTTATGTGTCGCATGGAAGTAAAACTTGGAATCTTTCGGTTTAGCATCGTTTGCTTTCGGTTTAGCATAATTTTCCTCATCTGAAGTTTTTCCAGAATAGTAGCCTGCGTCTGCCACCATCACTAAATCATCATCTTCCCAAAATCTCAAGAAAGAAATCGCCACCATAAAGAACAATTTTTTCTTTTCTACCTTGCTGCTGTCTCATGCACTGAATTTACCTCCTCATCTGATGTTTTCCTAATAGAGGCTTGCGGCTATCATGTAACCAAGGAGCTTCGTCAAATACAAATTTGTTTGTATATGCAAATGTCAGGCTTTCGTAATTCCGCGTGTAACTTTTGTTGATTCACAACTTTTGTTAGTAGATTCGTTGACAATAGGCAGTGGAGTCCCGCAATGTTTGAGAGAAGCCGTTTGCCCGATTCGTTAAGGTGGCGGTCGGTCGGATGGATGGAAATTGGGTTTGTCCCAGGCTGATGCTTCTAGGCGTCTTAATGTGACTCGCAGCGTGGTCCACTGTCTCTGGAATCAATATCACTTTTATTTATTTATTTATACGAGCATCGCATAGCCCGGGGAAGTTTTCTCTCATCCACTTACTGCCTGAAGATTCGTTTTTTTCGCGCAGACGTTAAGAATCCTTAAGTAAATTCTCATGAAGATTCAGATTTTTATAAACTGTAATAGTATACAGGATGTAAATTCGGAACCATTCCAGACTCACTCATTAGATATGTAAACTAAGAAAGCCATTTCACTAGTGTTAAGCTTAACTTTATCGCCTGTCTACAACAATAACAGCATAAAAGAGGACTCACAAAAAGGTTGCTTCGTATTGGAATTGGCATGTCTTTCGAACTGAATGTTGTCGGTTTTTCATTAATGTGTAGTTCCCATAAAAATACGCATTTTCATTTCGCATCAAAATTTTTTAAAAATTGTTTTGTTCATCGGTTTTAAAATAGGACAGAATATTGATCATCTTTGAAAAATGTCTCATTTCGCACATTGCAATTCTTTATTATGCAGGAGGATGGCAATTGCTTTACCATGCATGCAAAGTGTCATCACGTGTGAAGGAAGTCTCGTGAAAAATTCGGGGAACATATTAAAATGTTTTGCTTTTCATCGCTTCTCTGTAACTATGTTACTATACTCTATAACTAACTAACTCTATTCTCTATAACTATTGCTTTTTTCACTTTTCTTCTTGGTCTGTCTGAGGCCAGCAATATTTGTGCTACGGGTACCATTTCAACGCTATTTATGGTTTTTCGCTAAGGAAATCACATTCCAATATAAAAAAGTAGGTGTTGCCATTCGAATTTTTCGCAATCATGTCACTTTAACTGTAACTGTTAGAGTTACAGTTAAAGAGTATAGTAAAGTATCAACCTGTTGTATTTCGTATGATATTTAAGCGCATATGTCAAAATACCTTAAATCAAAATTTCATTCCATTAAGGATAGCTAGGATCTATAGTTTATTTTATAATCACCTGTATTATTCAAATGTTTTTCTTTATTGTTTATTTTCGTAGCTTATACATACATACATACATACATATATATATGACAAAGTGTCTCGCAACGATTGTTAGGCTGTCTGGTGGAAGTTTTCCGATTTCCACCTCTACGTCGTGCAAATATGAGACAGAAGCCTCCCGGAAGGCCCTTTCCTTCCTTAACATGCATTGTGAGAGGTTCGTGGTACACAAAAGAAGCCCACTGATGTTCCACCTTCACCTTTCTAACTGGCAAAAGGCTACATAACCCTAGGAAGTGAAGTGTGAGAAAAAAAAAAGGAAAAGAGCTTTTGTTTCTGATGCCACCACAGCTGAATGGAATATCAACATCAACTGCCCATCAGCTCCCCACGATACTCCGATATTGATGATACACCTCGTTTCACTGTGTACCACTAACAAACCAGAGAGGAATAGACTGATTCCGAAAAAACTTCTAGAGGTAACTGCCCGCATTTCTGTTTTTGTACGGAAAATAACCAGGAAATCTCCTTATAATCAATCCGATTATAGATGTCAGATTCTCGCTATCGCAGTCTTCGTTTTTGAAAGCAACGACTGCAACAGTCGCTGTCAGTAGATTCGAACCTGGGCTTTCCTGCTATACGTAGTAGAGACAAATTCCCAAAATCTATGTGTTGTTGAGAGATAGACAAGAAAACTCCCCCTTTATGCAACCTGCATCTGAGGCTCTCTTTCAAGCAATGCCAGTTTTTAATCTTTCTGCTTCTGGTGGCAGTGGACATCAGTTACCATTTTTATGTTGTTCTTGAATTTCAGTGGGCTTTGTGCCTGTTTTTTATGTGCAAACGAGCAGATAACAGAGGGGACGACATTTAGGTAATAAGTACACCATTATGTATGTGTTGCATGGCAATGAACACTTGGAATCTTTCGGTTTAACATCTCTTGTTGGGTCTTTAACCGAACTTCCTCAATTCAGAAGTTGTTCAGCACTCTGGTGGGAGTACTGTTGGAGCCACGTTCGAAACTTTGTGTCGAATATTCGAATATTCTATGCTGAAAAAAAAGTCAAATATTCTATGCTGAAATGGATATCACAATATAGGTCGGTTGGATTGTTCTTCTCTTGGACTTGGGGGGGAAGGGTAGGAGTGGTAAGTGCGAGTTCTGCAAGTGCCATTCCTAGAAGTCCCAAATTGTAGGGGGAAAAAGGGAAGAACTTTCAACGTCAGGCGCAGTCTAACAGGCACCTGCGTAGGGCTGATTCTACTACTCAATTGTTGAAATCAAATTTCTGTTCTAATAATGAATTGGTTTTTAAATGTCGAGTCCCGTAAAACAGTACAATAAGCAATTTTCAAGATGATAAGTAAAGGATAAAAAGGAAGAATAAGTATAAAGTAAATGATAAGGTTAAGTATAAGGAAGATGATTAGTATAATGAACATAATGAGTAAATATTTTATTAAGGAAGATAAGTAAATGATGTTAAGAAAATATTCTCACATTGAAGATAATAATCACACGAAGATAAATATAATGAAGAGGGTAAGTAAATATTTTCCTAATGAAGATGATAAGTAAATGCCCTAAAGAAAATGATAAGTAAATGATGTTAAAATAATAAGAAAATGAAGGTAAATATAATAAAGATGATAAGTAAACTTTTTAATAAAGATGATACATAAATATTTTTCTAATGAAGATGATACATAAATATTTTCCTAATGAAGATGATAAGCAACTATTTTCCTAATTAAGATGATAAGTTACTAATGATAAGAAAATATTCTCATATTGAAGACGATAACTAAATAATGATAAGAAAATATTCTTACATTGAAGAGGATAAGTAAATGACGATAAGAAAATATTCTCATATTGAAGAGGTTAACTAAATGATAAGAAAATATTCTCATATTGAATAGGATAAGTAAAGGATGATAGGAAAACATTCTCATATTGATGAAGATAAGTAAATATTCTCCTAATGAAAATCCTAAGTAAGTCTTGATTCGGTAAAACTATCAATCCATAATGAGCTTTGAGTTTTCTAATATATTCCATTAAACGAGCAAACATTAATCTTGTTTTTAAAAACGTGACCTCAGAATTAATGAGCCATGCACTACACAGCCCATCCATTATTCGCATGCAAGTACTTCATGGTAGGAATGAAAAATCCAATTTCTCACTCTGCAGAGATCGCTACAGAATCCATCATTCACCCTAACTTTTACCGAAAACAAAAAAATAAATTCTCTTCAAAAACCCGAAAACTCATCTACAAAGTTATCCGTTCAATTTTTTTTTTTTTTAAACCGGAACTTTACATCTTTCAAAAAGGAGAAAAAAGAATTTCATCACTAAGGTTTGGAAAATAATAAATATATAAACACCCCAGAAAAACGACAAGTCCCTTATCGGTGGAGGATAGGAAAGGTTTGAAGAAGAGAAGAGAAGAGAAGAGAAAAGAAGAGCGCATTGTCGTGAAGAAAATAGTCTCAGTGAAGAGCCGCGAACATTTTTAAAAGCGGGAAAAATGGGAAGCTGCCATCCATCATGGCCGCTGGAAAATCTTCTTCTTTTTTTTTTTCGCGTTTGACGTTGCCTAATTATGACGTCAACTGAGCGCTGGAAGATAATTTCCTTTTTGCAAAGCAGATTGGAGGCACATTGGAAGCTTGGATGCCAAAAGCATGTGCTGCTGTCTTCTTCTTCTTCTTGGTGTGGGTGGCGGGCTGCGGGCTGGCCCCGGGGACGCGGGTGAGTGGCAAACTTGATTCAGTTTGGTTTTGTTCATGATGGATTCGTTAATGAATCCAGCAGTCGTTATATTTTATTTTGTTTGTTTGTTTGTGACTAATCCTCAGTGTCCTGCAATGTGGGACGGACAACCCATGAGTAATCTACTCATGGATGGAGGGAAAGGAGGTAGCTTCTGTTGTGATGGAGCATCCGTAGGTAGAAGTCTGACTTGGCTCCGTGAAGCTGTTTACAGTTATATTAGACCGGGACCTACGGCTGAAAGTGTATTCCGAACCACTACAAACATCCATGGCACCACCGGGACTCGAACCCGAAACTTGTGGTACCGAGCGCCACAGCGCTAGACACTCGGCCATCCAGGCCGAGTGTCTAGCGCTGTGGCGCTCCCCATCTAGCGCTGTGGTGCGTCGTGCGCTGTGGTCGTCTAGCGTTGTGGCGCCATCCATCGGTAATCCCTATTTTATTTGTATATGATGCGGTGCAGTAGAATCGTTTAGGACCGAATTAAATGTTAAAGAGGCAATTGCATTCTTAACTCTTGCAACCAGTAGCAAAGACAGTGAGCGTAAGACCCTATGACTGATGTCCAATCCTATCGTCGCAGCATACCCATTGGCGTATCAAAATCTATCTGGATTCCACAATGAAAGAAGTTGTTCTGTTTTTAGAACAAATAAGATTTGTTTTGTTACAGGTACAGCAATTTTGTGCTTAAAATGTGAAGGTTTTTTTTCAAGCTATTCCATAAGGCTTCGGTAGTTGCTCATTCGGCATAGCTAGTTATATAGGATATATGCATTTTTTGTAAGTATATTTAGAATTGAAGGATGTCTTTTGAATCAATGCACTTTTAACGTTGTAAAAAAAACTTTGTTATGCAAAAATCGTTTATACGAGTTCCATAAATGGCATTGAATTTTTTTATACATTTTTCTAAATCTTTTGTAAAGATCACAGTACAGAGGCCTGATGACCGCAGTGGCTAGCGCTCTGGCGCTCGGTACCACATGTTTCGGATTCGAGTCGCGGCGATGCCATGAATGTTTGTAGTGGTTCGGAATCCATTTTAAGCCGTAGGTTCTGGTCTAATAGGATCGTAGAGCGTTATGAGGGTAGTGTTTCTCTCAGCCTATCTTCAAGCTACACATGTTCCCCTGGGTAGTGCTCAATGAGTAACAACAGCGCAGCCTTTGCTTATGGCATAAAAATTAATTGTTTCTGTACTGTCAGCTGCATTAGAACAACAACAACAGATCCCAGTACATAAAATTTGGGAGAAGAGTTTGGAGGCGATATAAAAATCCGACCCAAGAGTCAGAAACATTTAAGCCGATACCCCACCCCCTGATGCTAAAATTACTTTAGTGGAAAAATTGGTATTGAATCAACCGCATCGTTATGAAATAACAAGGTGGATTAGTTTAAATTTACATTTAATTCTAAATGTATTATAAAATATTTCTCTTCTTCTGCTGAGGATTTATTGAATGAAATTGCACTTTTCGTGTGGCCAACATCTTCATACTTCTAAGTTCACTTAAAAACTATAATCGGTAAAATGTTTTTGAAAATTTTTCACAATTTGTTGAAAAATCAAAAAGATAAAAATAATCCAGCTTAAGTTCTGTAAATAACATTTAAGTGAGTGGTTCCCAAATTTATATGTTTTTCTACATCGTGGGTAATCTGAGCACAGACTGATCTTTTGAAATCAGTCTGGGATTCAACTTTTGTGGGATTCAACAAAGAGACAAATGGGGGAAATATATATATATATATATATGTATCTTTTATGTATGTCAATACCTGCGTACTTCTGGAGTCAATAAAGATATATGAAGATGGTTGGCGAAGCATCCGGTGCTCTAGGAAACATTGGATAAATTTTTTTTTTTCTTAAATCATGGGTTCTCAAATTGGCATGGAAAAGAAAGACAAGATGTCTTTCATTGTATTTGGAGGAATGTAGATTGAATGAAATGGCGAATGTTGGTATAATTATATATATATATATATATATATGTGTATTTGTTCTTATCTTCTCTTTCTTTTCCATGCCCCATTGAGATCCAATGATTTAAAAATTATAAAAATATTTTATCCAATGCTCCCTAGTGCATCAGATTCTTTGCCAATATATTTCCTTTTTATATTTCAATTGTTTTGACTGCCAAAAACATGTTCAACATGTTGTAGGAGCAAGACTCAAAAATGTTATATTTTTTGTATATATATCGAATTTTGATATTCGTGCCTAAAAATGATTATAAATACGTTTTGATCCAAATATAGGACCCGCAACAATCACATATACTTTGTTGAGTGCTGTTTTAAAATGTAACATGTGTTTGTAATAAATATCGTAGAATTCACGAATTTACGTCGATAGATATCTCATAGTAAGGCTGGAATATTATTGGCAAAGGATTTGATTTTCGAATCGCAATTTTGTTGAAATCATTTGCATTCCTTATTTTTCTTTTACATTTTTATTAAAAAACTTTTACATTTCTTTCTTACTAAATTAAAACTGATTCGTATTCCTAGTTTTAAATTTTCCTCAAAATCGGATAATCAGAGAAAAAAATATAAATTATATTTTTGATTAAAATGGACCTTTGCTTTATAAGATCTTTTAAAAGGAAGACTTTTAAGCATTTTAGTTTATTTGAAGTAACCATAAATCCCATGGTGTTGTTTTGTCACTCTATTAAAATGATGAACTGACCATTTCCAGATTCTTTCGCTTAGCACACTTGAAAATGGGCAAACTTAGCAAATGAGAGTTTTGAAATGGGGCCTGATGGCCGAGTGGCTAAAGCTCAGGCACTCGGTACCACAGGTATCGGGTTCGAATTCCGGCGGTGCCATGGATGTTTGTAGGAATCCACTTTAAACGGTAGGTCCCAGTCTGAAAGGAGCGAAGGAGGGTAGAGTGATTCGCTATCTTCACCACCTGGGTCGTGCTATCTGGACCACCTGGGTAGTGCTCAATGGTAACAGCAGTGCAGTCCTTGCTTATGGCATAAGGGTTAACTGTCTGTATTTGCCAGTTGCATTAGAACAACAACATAAAGTTGAAATCATTGCATTCATTATTTTTCTATTATATTTTGATTAAAAACTTGTACTTTACCTTCTTATTAAATTAAAACTGATTAGTATTCCTAGTTTTAAACTTTAATCAAAGTCAGAACAAAAAATATAAATTATATTTTTTGGTTAAAATGGACCTATCAGAGGCTTTGCTTATAGATAAGATCTCAAAAATAAAGACGTGTTTTAAGCATTTTAGTTTACCTAAAATATCCATAAACCCCATATTGTTGTTTTGTCACTTAACTTGTATTGTTAAGTGTCACTGTATTTTTTCACGTTGTTTTATCGCTTTTGTTCATATTAAAATATAATTTATTGATCCTTTCCAAATCTTTTCGCTTAGCACACATGAAAATGTGGCAACTTTGCAAATAAGAGTTATGAAATACTCTCGCGAAATCGACTACGTATTTCTCCTGCAGATAAAACTCATTCCAAAACAAACTCATTAAGCAGGATGTCAAGACTCGTTCTGTTTGATATTCTCAGCGATTGAATAAAAGCCCGTCCAGTTGAGCTTTTTTTTGTGCATATGTCACTTGCAAATAAAGTATCAAAAACATAACAATGCAGATTACTTTGTCTTTGCTTAAGAACGTCTCAATAATTGACTTTTGATGCTGAGATAATGTGTGCTGTAACATTCATAAGATTTTTTTTTTTTTTTTTCCGTCTAGAATGAAGTTTATATTAATCAAAAGTTATGTAATACATCAATATTAATTATAAAAAGAACTCTCTTTTCTAAATACAAAAAAAAATTGTTAAAACCTCCGTGTTATAATTATTTTATAAATATATTCATTAAAAATGACTTGTTCATTATTCCTACCTCATTTACAAAAATAAGAAATAGTTATACTACTATATTTTATTGAAATTTGAACGCTTTTATAAATGAATAGGATTTAGTTCTCATTTGATTTCTGTGTGTTTGGCATTTTTTAACAAAATTTATTTTCATAAGAAACAGCGTTTTATAAAAACTAATTATGAAATTATAAACACAAATTTGAAAATGTAAAAATATTATCAATTCATTTGATCGTATTAATAAATGATTCAAATGAATTGCACGAGAACAAAAACTCAACTAACCAACCAAAGTTGCAGAAACTTTTGTATAATACTTAACTTAACACATGAAAATAATCTTGGCTTATCTCTCAACCTCTTCCCCATGGACCAGTTTATTCGGAGGAAAAGTAAACATCCAGTTTAAAGATTGAAATGGATGAATCGATTATGTGTTAGAGGTGTAGCGTAGGGTGTAATTAGCCCTCTATCAGTTAAAAAGGAGAGGATGTAACATAGGTGGGTCTCGTGTATACCCCTGTGAAAGGGAAGGACGTCTAGGGGTAATTGCCCTGCATTGGCGTTCACCATATGTGGGGTATGTGATAACAACCGGAAAACTCCAACCAGGCAGCCAATTTATCGAAGAGAGACATATTGTTTTCCAATCTCCATCGAGTCTACTCGTTTCTAAAACCATACCAAGTAGATTCGAACCTCGGCCTTTCTGCGCCCTAGCTGCGCACAGAGCCACGAGTCGTACGAGGAAACTTGACTGTAATAAATTAGCTTTGTGTAAAGTACTGGACATTAAGTAAAGACTCTCATATAGTCAGGCTGCATGAAGAATTTTTCCGGGTTTTCTTTCATACACCACGAAAAGGTTGGGATGTTATCCATAAAAGTCCCTCCAGAAAGCGATAAAAAGGGTATCTTGATCTGATGACCTTCGTTATTAGAACGGCTGACAAGTAGCAGATTCAGCGTTTTCTAAGTAATATGCTGCATTATACACCCCATTGTGCTATAAAAATTTGAAATGAACACTCAAAAAGTGGCCTATGTGTAAGTTAATCTTCTTTCCTCATACATTTCACAGGAAGAACTGCTTACGAATATCTACCCATTCCCGCAGTAGACACAAAAACTTTCATTTAGACTTTGCAAGTCGGTTTTCGAGACAAATTCTCTCACAATTCACAAACCCAATCGTCTCCCTTTAAAGTCCTTCTGAGATTAATAAAAAATCGGTTCATGATAATCGATTATAATCGTTATATGATTATCGATTATTAATAAAAAAATTATTTTTAGAAAAGAAGCGGCAAAACGTAATTTGGATACGTTTACATGTATTGCTGTTGCTTTGTAAATAATAACAACAATATTATCTAAATAAAGTATTTGGACGTTTATTTGATAATTGAGTTCAAAAAATGTTCCTCCTGAACAAAATAAGACATTTCAAATATTTACAAAAGAGTTCTCTTAATTAATTAACTCATGTCATTTAAAATAACTGTTATAAAAAGTTAGAAGTAGTTTATTTAATAGCTGTGAGTCACTAAAAGTCATTTACGTCATTTGCTCACTGATATACGGCGTGATTATTTTTCTCTTATGACCAAACAGAAAAAAAGTTCTACACATTTTGAAAAAAAAAATATTAAAAAAAAAACATAATTATATTTAGCACTTAGCTTGCTTAGAGAAAAAAAAATGATTATTAAGGGTCCTTTCTACATTAAATATCTAATTTTGAGATAATTATTTTTAAAAAAGATTTTTTCTGTATACATGGAGTGCATTATTTATGTTTAAGTAAATCATAATAATTTGTACAGTTTTTAAAAATAATGTTGCACATCGTTAATTTTATTTAAATAAAACTAAATTTGTTAGAGAAATAGTAAATTTCTCCATTAAAATCTATGTTGTACATAAACATAAACAGTATTTTAAATAACAAATATCCCCTATAATGTGATTATATACACTATAATGTGATTGGATTTTAAAAAAGATTAAACAAAGTTAAATATAACAAGTAATATAAAAAAATTTTTAAAGCCAATTCCTACTTTTTTTCACTCTATTGCAGAAAAGTGCTTTACAAATAAAGTTGAAATTCTCCTCTTACATCTAGCGCCATCTCTTATTAGATACTTGCAAAAAAAACTAAAATTAATTAATTAAATTTAATGAATGAATTAATATTTGAAAAAAACTGTATTCACATCCAGTGTCATCCACTACAAGTTCAAAAAAGAAAAATGTATTCGAACTCGAGTGGATGAATCAAAAGTATGTAATGAACGATTGGAAATTTGAACAAGATATATATAGGGAGAGTGTGAACTAATAGAGGAAATTGAAAAAAATAATAGTAAAATCATTATAAGATATACGTAATAAAAAGTCTCTAAATTTTTCTAAAACACATCATTATACAGCAGATTAAAGTGAAACAAAATCATCAGGAACACAATAAAAGATGGATATTTTAAGAAAAAGTCTTTTGTTAAAATATTACTTTCACAAAAGTCCTTTTTCTTAAAATAAACACATCATTATCCAGCTGTCTTCCCATTGTAGTTTTCAAAAAAAAGCAGCACTGAAATCGTAAAAAAGGCCTTTCATTAAGTCCTTTTTTTATATTCATTAAAAACATGTTTGCTTTAGGATATGCCTTTTTTTTTTTTGTCGAGTAAAAAGTGTTATTCAATATTATATTGTTACGAAAACCACATTTGTAAGAAGAATAGAAATGTGCTCATCATAGCATTGAGTGATTTTTAAATAGGAGAAAAATGTACAACAATTTTTTTTTGTGCTTGAATCTGTAGTGTAGACCTTTTTTTTTTTTAAATAGATGGATTTTACTGCCTTTTCTATTGATTTAAATATGCATTTGAGTTAAAAATTATTTGAGTTCTATTGCGAAATAAATTATGTTAGCATAAATAAAAGTATTTCTTTGGAAGAACTAAATTAGCTTGGCTCAAGTTTCTGAAATGATTATTTTGTTTTACTTGTCCCCGTGAAAAATGGAAAAAATATTTTAAGATAATTAAAATTATTAAATATTGCGTAATTTTTTGTATTATCACATTTTATTACAATTTCTCTGGCTAAATATTTTGAAAACTTTTAAGTATGTTTAAATAGTGATTAGAAACGTAAATTATTTAATTATGGTTGATTTATTTTTATATTTAAAATTTTAACGCAAATACTATAGTTACATAAATTTTTAACTCCCAAATGTTGGTATTTACAATGCTGGACTCTTCGATCTGTGATTATTTTCTCTTAACGGCAGACATAGTATCCAGATTGAGCGTTAGCCAGGTTTAACCAGGTCTGCCGCTTTGCCTTTGAAATCCCAGTAGGAACGAACACCAGCAAAAAGGAACATGTTGTTGTTGTTTCTTATCCCACTTCGTAGATATCTAATTTAGACCAACGAACCCGTATGGACTCATGGTTGAAGGGAAAGGGAGCAGCTTCTGTTGTGAAGGAGCACTCTTATATAGAAGTCTGATTGGGCTCCGTGATCTCCACAGTTATATAAGACCGGAACCTATAACTTAAAGTGAATTCTGAAACACTACAATCATCCACGACACAGCCGGGACTCGAACCCGAAACCTGTGCCACCGAGCGCCAGAGCACTAGATACTCGGTCATTCAGGCCTCATGTAAAGGTTTTATCCCTAAAAGTCCCTCTGGAAAGCGATATCATCCAGTCGGTGGGCTGTTCTGGCCTACGTCGGTGGTACGCGATTTAAAAAAGGGTACATTTATCTGATATCATTCGTTATTAGAAAGCCTGATAAGTAGCAGTTTCTAATAATAAGTAGTTTTTTAAATAATTTGATGCACTAAATGCCCCATAGTGCTTTAAAATTTTAAATGAACACTCAAAAAGTGGCCTATATGTGAGTTAATTTTCTTTCCTCCTAATTCTCACATGAAGCATTTAACTATTTATGAATTTATCTCTCCCATTTCGGAGTAGACAAAAACTTTCGTTTAGACTTTGCATCTCGGGATTTGAGACAAAAATCTCTCACAATTCACAAACCCAACCGGCTCCATTTAAAGTTATTCTGACATTGAAGAAAAAACTTTTAAGATAATCGATAGTTTTTCTTTCATATCGATTATTAAAGAAAACAAAATTATTATTTTTATTATTTTTTAAAGAAGGTTGTCTCAGTAGAGACAAAATATAATTTGGATACCTTTACAGGTGTTATTTTTATTGTTAATAATAACAGTAATATTATCAAGCCAAAGTATTCAGACGTTTATTTAATAATTCAGCGCAAAAATGTTCCTCTTGAACAAAATAAGACATTTCAAATATTTTAAAAAGAGTTCTCTTAATTAATTAATTCAGATCATTTAAAATAACGCTTTAAAAGTTAGAAGCAGTTTATTTAAGTAGATGTGAGTCATTAAAAATCATTTTACTTGCTTACTCATAACCTCAGCGATTATTTTTTTCTATTATGACCTGACAGAAAAAGTTCTACACATTTTGGAAAATTCCCCCCAAAAAAAAAACTCACCATAATTGTGTTTAGCACTTAGCTTATTTTTAAAAAAAAAGGATTATTAAGTGTCCTTTCTACATTAAATACCTAATTTTGAGATAGCTATTTTAAAAAAAGATTTTTTCTGTATACCTGTGGGGCATTATTTATGTCTAAATAAATCAGAATAATTTGTACAGTTTTTAAAAATGTTGTACATCACCTTTTTTTTTTTTGTTGTTCTAATGCAGCAGGTAAACACTTAGACTTCACTTAACACTTAAGGTCTTTAGGATGCCTTAACTTAAGGTAAGCGCTGCACCGATGTTACTCACTTAGCACTACCCAGGAGCTACGTGTAGCTCGAAGATAAGCTACGGACGCGGAGTAACAATGCCCCCGCAACGCTCTACGATCCTGTTCGAAAGGGACCTACTGTTTAAAGTGGATTCGAAACACTACAAACATCCATTACACGGTCAGGACTTGGACCCGAAACTTGTGGTATCGAGCGCCAGAGTGCTAGCCATTCAGGCCCAGTTCAGGCCATCGTTAATTTTATTTAAAAAAACTAAATTAGTTAGAGAAAGAGAAAATTTCTCAATTAAAATCTACGTAGTACACAAATATAAATAGTAGTTTAAATAACAAATAGCCACTAAAATGTGATTATATAATCAATGAATTTAAAAAAAATTAAATAAAGTTAAATATAACAAGTAATATAAAAAAAAATGTTTTTAAAGTTAATTCATATTTTTTTTTTTTTCACTCTATTGCAGAAAAGTCCTCTACAAATAAAGTTGAAATTTTAATCTTACAACTAGCGCCATCTCTTATTAGATACATGCCACTTAAGTATACAAAAAACTAAAATTAATTAATTTAATTTAATTAATTAATTTAATTAATGAATAAAAACTGTATTCACATCAAGTATCATCCACTGCAAGTTAAAAAAAATGTATTCGAACTTGAGTGTATGAATAAAAAGTATTTTATGAACGATAGAATTGAAGTAATTGAACGATTGAACAAGATATATATAGAAAGAGTGTGAACTAATGGTAGGAATTGATAAAAACATAATTGTGTTTAGCACTTAGCTTGTTTAGAGAAAAAAAAATGATTATTTAGTGTCCTTTCTACCTTAAATACCTAGATAAGATAATTATTTAAAAAAAAATATTTTTCTGTGTACATGTGGTGCATTATTTATGTTTAAATAAATCATAATAATTTTTTACAATTTTTTAAAAATAATGTTGTACATTGTTCATTTTAATTAAATAAAACTAAATTAGTTAGTGAAATAGTAAATTTCTCATTCAATAATCTATGTAGTACACAAACATAAACAGTAGTTTAAATAAATAAATTTTTTATATAAATATCCACTATAATATGATTATATAATCGATGAATTTAAAAAAAAATTGTGAATCAGAAATAAAGTTAAATATAAAGGTAATAAATAGTAAAGACGTTATAAAATATGTGTAATCAAAAGTCTCCAAATTTTCATAAAAACACATCATTACAGAGCAGATTAAAGTGAAACAAAATCATTACGAACACAATAAAGATAGATATTTTAAGAAAAAGTCTTTTGTCGAAATATTACTTTCACAAAAAGTCATTTTTCTTAAAATAAACACATCATTATCCAACTCTCTTCCCATTGTAGTTTCCAAAAAAAAAAAAAAGGTAGCACTGAAATCGTAAAAAAGGCCTTTCATTAAGTCCCTTTTTTTATATTCATTAAAAAAACATGTTTGCTTTAGGATATGCCTTTTTTTTGTCGAGTAAAAAGTGTTATTCAATATTATACTGTTACTAAAAACCACATTTGTAAGAAGAATAGAAATGTGCTCATCACAGCATTGAGTGATTTTTAAATAGGAGAAAAATGTACAACATTTTTTTTAGATTGCATCTGTAGTGCAGACCTTTTTTAATAGATGGATTTTACTGCCTTTTCTATTGATTTAAATATGCATTTACGAGAAAATTACTTGAGTTTTATTGTGATTGTAAGAGAAATAAATTATGTTAGCATAAATAGAAGTATTTCCTTGTAATAACTAAACTAGCTTGGCGCAAATTTCTGAAATGATTATTTTGTTTTGCTTGTCTTTTTTTATTCAAAAAAGGGGAAAAATATTAATAATTAATAGATAATTATTAATATTATATATATATATTAATTAGATTAATTAATAGATATTAATTAGATAATTAAAATTATTAAATGTTTCGTAATTTTTTTATGCGTAATTTTTTTTTTTTATTCACATTTTATTACGATATCTCTGGCTAAATAATTTAAAACATTTAAGAATATTAAAAATGCAAATCATATGATTAATTGTAAAAATAAATTAAGCTTAAAATTTTAACACAAATGTTATAGTTAAATAAATTTTGAACTTCTCAAAGTTTTTTTTTTTTTTTTCTAATGCAGCTGGCAAATAGATCGTGGCCTTTTTATGCCATAAGGGCTGCACCGACGTTACTCACTTTACACTACCCAGGAGGTGCGTGTAGCTTGAAGATAAGCCGCGGACGCGGAGTAACACTACCCCGCAACGCTCTACAATCCTGTCAGGACCGGGACCTACGGTTTAAAGTGGATTCAGAACCACTACAAACTCGGGACTCAAACTACCCATGGTAACGTTGGGATTTGAACCTGAAGTAAAGATTCGGCCATCAGGCCTCATTCCCCAAAGCTTGTTATTTACAATTTTGAACCTTTCGATCTGTGGTTATTTTCTCTTGAGAACTGCAGACATAGTGTCAGATTCAGCATTAGCGCTTCTCTGATCACACCTCTGATCGACTGAAAAATCACCTCTGATCGTGAAATTTTTAAAAAGCTAATGCTTAAAGGGAGTTTCTATTGGATATTAAATCTGTATCAAACTAGCCAATCTATAGCCTGAATGAGAAAGCGATTATGCTTCAGATTGGCTGGCAACAAGAGATATTAAAAAGCTAATAATTAAAGGTGGATTTCCACCAGATATTAAAATATCACGTCGTAGAACGCCAGAAGTTTCAGTGAGAATGCATTTACGCTTCCGATTGGCTTTCTTAGTGAGATGCAATATTCGGTGGAAACTCGTCTTAAAAGATGCAAACCTTCTGTTCACCACTTTACTAATATGTCCAAAAGTAAGACTAATTTTAAATTTAAATTTCCCGGGTGTATGGTTTTCAATTTTTTTTTCTTTTTCAGGTTGTTGGCATTGACCTTGATATCTGTGTGAAATTTTACGTCAAAATATTCATTGGTGTTTGAGCTACGCTTTGTTTTGGGAGACGCTCAAAAGGATTCAAGCGATTTTTGAAATGTCTGAATTCATTGAGCAAAGAACTGTGTTGAATTTTGTTTAAGGGAAACGTATATAATGTTTCAGAAGGCATTCGGAGAGCATTCCTATATAAAAAGGAAATGTTTAGAAGGGATATAAACAGTTCAATGGAGGCAGAGAACGCGTTGAAGATATGGAAGCCCTCTGGTCGACCCTCCACCTCAACCGATGAAGCTCACGTCCAAAATTTTAAAGATTTGGTGCTTGCAAACCGTCGATTTACAATTAGAGACCTTGCTGATGATGCTGGAATTTCAAAATTCAATTTTAAAAAGATGTTTTGGGCCTCAAACGCGTCAAATCTCGATTGGTACCGCAAACACGGAATGCGCCAGCTCACATTGCATTGATTCTTCGTGACTTTTTGCCAAAGCTGAAACCCATATTGAAACCCAAAGCTGAAACCCGTATTCACCTGATTTAGCATCGTGCTACTTCTGGCTATTCCCTAAACTCGAAAGACCACTCCGTGGACATCGTTTTGAGTCGATTGAAGAGACATTTCAAAAATCAAAATTCAAAAAATTGAAAACTGGTCTTATTTTTTGGACACAGTAGTATACAATGCAACACATTCAGTAAAAAATGTTTCTTTTTTTGAAGGTCTGCGGATGCTGTTGCAGAATCCTCACAACCAGGAGCTGGTCACCCACCTGGGCACCCGATACGAGATTGTCAACCCCATCCAGATAAGGCAGGAGTGGGGACGGCGACTGTCCACGCGCTCGGACAGGGTCAACGGAACGGTGAGTCTCTGGTAACTCTTCACATCAGGTTTCTGATTTCGCATTCAAATTTACAATTGTATCGAAACCAAAGAAACTTACCCATAAGACGAATAACAACTGCAAATCAAAAATGTACAGTCTTTCTGATTCATTTCCTATAAAAAATAGATAATAATGATGCACAAATGCAAATAAAAAGCGAAAATTTGTTCTGTTGCCTAAATTTAATTTTTCAGCATTTTGTTTTTGATTCCTCTTTTTCTTTTTCTTCTTTTTTTTTGTTTTGTAGTAAAAAAGCGGAAAAGTACTCAGTGAAATTATTCGATCGATCTATTTATCGATCTTTTAATAGTCATGCCGAAAACATTTTTTTCCTAATGCAGCTGACCATATAGACCATATAGATCTTTATGGCATAAGCAAAGGCTGTACCAGCTGTTACTCGATTAGCTCTTCCCAGGGAGCACTTGTAGCTTGAAGATAGTCTATGGAAGCGAGTAAAACTACCCCCCATGCTCTATGGTCCTATTAGACCGGGTCCTACGATTTAAAGTGGATTCCGAACCACTACAAACATCCATGGCGCCACCGAGACTCGAAACCTGTGGTACTGAGCGCCAAAGCGCTAGCTACTCGGCCATCAGGCCCCTCATGCCAAAACTGCTTTCTCACAAATGTGTGCCATCTAAATAAACTTGTGAATTTATTATTTAGAAACAACCCCATTTACTATTTTAATTTAATTTTAAAATGTAACATGTTTTGGAATAAATATCTTAGATATAAAAAAATTGCATATGTTGGAACTGTACATCCACATTATGTTTGATCTTTCAGTTTAAAATAAATTGGGAAATAAATAAATGAATGAAATATTATTCAAATAGTTAATTTTTTTTTAGTAAAATAAAGCTGAAACTTGTTCCTTGTTTTAAATCCTTTTCATTAAAATTTTTAAAAATTACCAATTATATTTTTTAAGGTGGATATGTCATCCTCGCGCATATTAACCTCCAATTGTCCGATCCGTCCTCTTTATACGAGACCAGGAAAAGATTCTCAAAAAGCTATTCAATGCGTCGCAGAAGAATGACAAAATCTCTTTATCTATAGAAAAGATCGATCCATCTGTCGATATATCGATAGATTTGGCGATGCATCACTAAACGTAATGGTTAAGTCACTAATTTTGCCGATATTTCAGCTCTCTATCTTCCATGCAGTGATATGCAGGGGGTCCATAAGCTCCTTTACAAATCCAAAAATTTATTATACAGGCAAATGAAGAAAGTTAAAGCTATTACAAAATGAAACGCATATATATAAGTTTTTTATCTTATTTTAATTTTAATTTAAATCATCGTAAATTGGCTTCAATATTTCTTGTGCTTCATCATCTAGAGCAGGTGGATGCCCAAAGGTTTCCAAAGTACCTTCATCTTCACTTTTACCATTTACACCAAGATTTAGAGCCTACCGGACAATATGAGTGTTGTGGATTTTCATCCATCGAGACCTTGTGATGAAATCAAGAATATTTTTTTTGTTCTAATGTAGATGACAAACACTTAGACAGCTTGGTCTTGGATGCTTTAAGGCAAGCGCTGCACAGACGTACTCACTTTGCATTACCCAGGGGATGCGTGTAACTTGAAAATAAGCCACGGACGCGGAGTCGCAATGCCCTCGTAACGCTCTACGATCCTATTAGACCGGGACCTGCGGTTTAAAGTGGATTCCGAACCACTCCAAACACCCATGGCACCGGCGTGACTCGAACTCGATGTCTGTGGTACCGAGCGCCAGAGCGCTAGCCACTCGGCCATTATATTTAGGGAATCAAGAAGACCCGAACAGCTGCATTCCTATGAACAATAAATCTATTCATCAGGCCGCCCGGCCCTTTTACCTGCTTCTGCGCTGACCTGCTAAATGGGCTGTAGAACTTAAAATATTGTCAATATTATTACAAAATTTTTATAGTATTTTCTTCGATTACAGACCACCGGGTCCCCTTAATTTAATTCAACACCTATCTGTATGGGCGCTATGGGTAGCACATCAAGATGGTATTCTAGCTGTAGCATACTCTCTATCCATGGTGATCCACTGCTTTAGATGTTTCGTACCTTTGTTCGATGCCTTTAACATAACCATGGATACCTCGAACAAAAAAAAATATAGCCACGCATCTCTATATTGACATCAAAAGCTGCACATCAAGATGATACTCTTCCCATACCCTCATCAATGGAGCTGCTGCTACTACTACACCACACCACACCACATCACTGTGCCTAGAGCTAAGTTGACTCTTTACAGTTTAAGAGATTGGTTTGATTTGTCTCACTACGGTCATCTAGTGCACACTTTAGGCTAAACAGACAGGGACCTACAGTTTTAACGTGGATTACGAACCATTTACAAACATCCATGGCACCGTCGGGACTCGAACCCGAAACCTGCGGTGATGATATTTTACTTGCCAGAGCGCAAGCCACTCAGCCATCAGGCCACAATGCGGATGAGAAGTGTGATTGAGCTTTGTGACACTCTACGGTCCTATGAGACGGGGACCTACGGATTAAAGTGGATTCCGAACCAATACAAACATCTATGACATCGCCGGCATTCAAACCCGAAACCTGCGATGATGATACTTTGCTTTAGATGAATCATACCCTGTACCTTCGCTTAATATAACTTAACACTTAGGAAAAAAAACGGCCTGATGGCCAAGTGGCTAGCGCTCTGACCTTTGGTGCCACAGGCTTCAAGTTCAATTCCTGGCGGTGTCATGGATGTTTGTGTGTGGTATCCCCGTTAAGAAGTACGTATGGTCTACTGTGCCTAAAGTGTGCACAAAATGATAGTAGAGCGACAAACTAAACCAAACCTAGAAAAGAAGTCTCCAGGGTGATATGCAGAATAAAGGATATGCTATTCCGAACATGGCAAGAGTACCATTTTTGATGTGCAACCCATGGTGCCCTACATACATGTATTTACACTCATGTCCATAAATTAAGGATAATAAAGCTCAGGCAAAGAAAGAGACAGAAGCACAACAAATTTGACTTATTTGTAAAGTCTATTTATTAAACAAAAAAGGTAAAGATAAAAAAAAGATGCTATATGTTTGACATAATTAATAAAAATTGCAATTTTTACTGCCTGGAGTAAATTTCAAAAAAAAGAACATATTTACAAAAAACAGTATAACATGGTTAGTATGATGGTTAATATGGAGTATGTCTCCCGGAAGATGCAATACAGGCCTTACAACGCCTAGGCATGCTGAGTATCAAATTATCAATCTGATCTTGGGGAATATTACACCACTCATCAAGCAATGCCCTCCAGTTCCGGTTGACAGGTGGGAGGGGTTGACGGGCTGCAATTCGTCGGCCAAGCATATCCCACACATGCTCTATTGGATTCAAGTCCGATGAGTATGCTGGCCAATTCATACGGGTGATATCCTCCAAATTGAAGGCATTCGTCTACAATGTTTGCACGGTGAGGACGGGCGTTGTCATCCATAAACTGAAATTCAGCACCCATGGCGCCCGAAACAAACGTACATGTTGTTCAGAATGACATCCCGATAGATGTGGCCTGTCATCGTTACACTCTGGACATGCAGGTCAGTTCTGGAACCAAGAAGAATTCCTCCCCAAACGAACCATCCTTCACCACCGTAACGGTGTCGTTCAATGGTGTTCTCTTGGTGGGAACGGGTATCTGGCGCTCTCCATATGAAAGTCCGGCTTGAATCAGACTGCAAACTAAACCTGGACTCGTCGGAAAACCTCACCAGACCACTGTTGCGGTGTCCACAATGCATGCTCTCTACTCCAGGTTAATCGCAGGCGACAGTCAGTTGCGGTAAGTGGAACACATCTGACAGGCCTACGAGCATATAGACCAATGTGCCCTAAGCGTCTGTACACGGTCTGCCTTGAAACTGTCGTACCGGTAGCTGAAGAGAGCTGACGAGACAGGTCTGATGCTGTGCTCCGTCTGTTTCTTTTGGCGGTAACTGCTAAATACCGGTCCTCATTCGGCGTTGTAACTCGGGGGCGACCTGTGCTGTAACATCTACTCACATTGCCATCATCTTGGAATCGTTGCCAAAGCCTGGAGATGACACTCTGGGCGATTCCAAGTTCCTCGGATACTTCCAGCTGGGTACGTCCACATTCCAGTCGTCCGATAATTCTACCACGTAAAAAATCATCAAATGCTTCCTTTGTGCCATAACTATGCGGTTATTGCACTGAAAGGCTTTTTAAAGCGCTTGTGAACAATTTTACTTCTTTGCCACCATTCCTTATATACCCCTCTGTTACACTCTCGTCATTGTGACGTACTATCCGCGCCATCTGGTGGTTTCCTGTAATTTGCATATTCTTCTTCAAGATGTGTGATAATTCTACAGGTGAAATTTTTATTTTAGAGTTCAATTTCTGTGTGATTCTGAACTGTCCTTAATTTATGGACATGAGTGTAATTAAGTTAAATGAATACTTAATGAGGCCAAAGAAACTTAAATATAACCATCATTCTTAAATTTTAAACTTTTAACTTCACTTTGTAATCATTTTCACTTATCTGCCGTTTCATTTGTCTTTGTAATAACTTTTGAGACGGTAAAGGGACTTTATGGACGGATATGAAACCGGAGTTTGCCCATAGATGGCCTTAGCTGTCCATGTAGTTACCGTCAAATCGCGATTTGCTTTGAAAAGCCAGTTGATAACACATTTATCAAAGAGTTTTAACTCACAACAATACAAGTTTCATATCCCAAAATCTGTTGTAGCGTTGAATTTTATTTGCTGGAAATTAAGAGTTGCGGACAGCATTGATTTCTGTTACCATTTGAAGAAGAGTTCTGTGGAACGACATTGAATGCTTATTGAAGCTTACTGTGAGCATGCTCTAGGTAAATCACAGTGCTTTGATTTGTTTAAAAGTCAATTTGTCAAAAGGCAATTTTGATTTCAGAAATGTAGAAAGGCTACCGAAAAAGTTTGAAGACAGCAAATGGTAAGCAATGCTGCGTGAGGATGATGCTGAAACAAAACAGCAACTCGCAGATAAATTAAATGTGATGGAGAAGTCATCTCTATACGTTTGAAAGCCATGGGATAGATCCAGAATAGGGGAAATGGGTTCCACATGAACTTCATGAAAGACAACGGGAAAAATGGAACGTCACTTGCAAAATGCTGCTCGATTCGCCAGGTACAAAAGAAAATCATTTCTTCATCGAATTGTGACTGGCGAGGAATAATGGATATACAGTCTGAGTAAAAACTTTAAGGCCAGTTGACATTTTTGAGAAAATGGAAACATTTAAACTGAAGAATTAAAATACCATTTGATTGATAATTATTGAGCTTAAATAAAAGTAAAAAAAAAGTAGAAAAATTATTTTGCAAATATTTTATTATTAGAAAATATTACACAACACACAGATGAATATTTGAGCCTGAGTAAAAACTTTAAGGCCAACATAGAAAAATACATATAAGAAAAAAATTACAAATTCTTAGAAGGTTGTGTAGGAGCCATTACTCCGAATTACTTCAAATATTCTTGTTTTCATGGATGAAATGAGTTTTTGACAAAGGGTGGTTCGGTTTTATACCATTCATCTTCGATAGTAAATTTCAGCTTTGTTGTTGATGTAAAATGTCTCCCATTTGCATAAACTCTTCATGCTAAGTCAGTCCAAAGGTTCTCGATTGGGTTAAGGTCAGGTGATCTAGCTGGCTATTTCACAGTTTCAACATTGTTGACTTGGAACCAATTTTTGTGCTGTTACTCGAATGGATGGGTGCATTGTCTTACTGATATTTCCAATTTTCTCCAGCAAGACATTCAGCATTTGGCAAAAGATGATTTGTTAGGACATTTTGGTATCCTTGTGAATTCATTCTACCTGAAACGAAGGCAATTGAGCCCACACCATTGTAAGAAAACAGCCCCAAGTCATGACAGACCCTCCACCTAATTGGCGCATGGAGAATATTTCTTTTCATTTCTTATATCATGCCAGTAGAAATTCTAGCCATCTGGTCCATCCAAATTCCATTTTTTTTTTCGTCAGAAAAAATCATTTCTATCCATTGGTTGTCCCAGGTCATGACTTTCTGGCCAAAGTTCAAACGCTCTATTTTGTGTCTCTGCAGTAACTGAGGCTTAGTCAATTTTGCTGTATAAGTGTACCTTCCAGACCTTCTAATTGTGTTATAAATCGTTTTTTGACAAACTTTTAAGCCTGTCGTCGGAATCAGTTTCCTGGTTGAGTACTTTCCAATAGATGAAAGTTGGCAAACTCTTTCTTTCATCACGCGAAGACAAAGCTTTAGGTCTTCCCCCAGTATTCTTTTTTAACCATAATTCTCTTTCAATTTTAAAAAATTGTTGACTACAGTCTTTGATCTTCCTATCTTTATCGCAATAGCACGACTACTTATTCCTGTTGAAGACAAAGCTTCGATCTGTCCTCTTTCACGATCAGTTAACTTCTTACCCTTCGCCATTTTCACAAAGATCACCAATACTTCGAAGAAACGTATGACAAATATGAAAATTGCAGCGTTGCCACAAGCTAGTAGTTGCGATGGTAATTACACGATTATATTATATATTTTTTAAAATGACTGGTGGCCTTAAAGTTTTTACTCAGGCAGAAATACTAACTTTGTAAATAACCACATGTTTCTCATAATTATGTATTTACAAATTATGTTTACAGCATTTATTTCTTATCAATGAACTTTAATAATTAATATTATTTGAATCCCTTTTATTTCATTTTACATTTTCTCAAAATTTTTACTGGCCTTAAAGTTTTTACTCAGGCTGTATTTTGTGAGTCCTAAGCTTAAAAGATCATGGATTACTCCAGGCGAACCATCGATATCAACTACTACACCACACTACAACACATCATTGTGCCTAGAGCTGAGTTGCCCTTTTACAGTTTGGGAATGATGTGAATGAGGAAGTCTGATTGGGCTCTGTGACGCACTATGGTCATATGGGACCTGGATCTACGGCTTAGAGTGGATTCCGAACCACTACAAATACCCATGGCAACGGCGGGATTTAAAATCGACATAGACTGCAAAGGCAAATCGCTATGAACGGAAGACAATGGAAAAAAAGAAGAGTCACTGCGAGAATGCACGGAATTCCTGCGCTCGTGCAGGGGCCATCTACTGTGAGTGGCAAACATTGGAAATCACATTGGAACACAAAGATCTGCTTTCTAATGTGATTTTGGACCGTCTAGGATTATTCTAGAAGTATGTAAACGTGGTTCTGAAACAGGCTGTATATTTCTTATATTGAATTTTTCCCACCACTTGTTTCCAACCTAATTATGTGCAATGGTATTTTTTTCTATCGAGTTTACATCCTAAAGAAGTTTCTTTTTTCTCCATCCTAGATCACCCATCTGCTACAAACGTCTCTCTTCATAGAAACATATCAATACAAATTGCATCTGGATTTGGAACTCAATATGTAAGTTGATTCTTCAATTGAATACTAAATTTTATTTTATATTTATTCATTTTTTTAAAATTTTTATTCATTCATTTTTTCCTTTTTTTTTTCATTATATTGCGCAATGAATTTTAAAAACTCATATTCTGAAATAAAATTGTGTAATTATAGGAGATATCATGGAATTTATCGAGTTAACAATTTAAATAACTAAATAATAAAATCTGGATTTCACTTAATTTTTTAATGATATTATTTCGATTCATTTTAAAAATTGATTGAATAAATATTGAACCTATTTTGTATTCATTTCAGCAAATAGCTATTTGATATCATGAAATACGAGTGCAGCGTTGTAAAGGAATACATGCCCTTAAGTTATTGAGATATTAAAATTTACATTATTCATCTTTTCTAGGAAGCAAAATCAAATATTTAAACACATCCAATCTATCCATTTATTCAAGCAGTGAGAGTTTCAAAATTTAAAATGTTTGAATACTCATTCAATAATGTAGCACTTACTCTATATTTGAATATTACTAAAAACGATGATCCATGAAATTTGAATACGCCAGTTCTAAATTTTCTGTTTAATATGGAATGCACTTAAATTTTTTAAAATACTAAAACCAATTATGAGAATTATGAATGCCATGGAATTTATTGTTATGAAATTATTTCTAATGCAGCTGGCAATACAGAGACAATTATAATCTTTATGCCATAAGCAATGGCTGCACCGCTGTTACTCATTTAGTACTTCCCAGGGGGCACGTGTAGCTTGCTACGGACGCGAGTAATACTATCCCCACAACGCTCTTCGATCCTATGAGAACGAGACTCACGGTTTAAAGTGGATTCCGAACCACTACAAACATTCATGGCAACGCCTTCATTCGAATTCGAAACCTGTGGTAGTGAGTGCCAGAGCACTAGCTACTCGGCTATAAGGTGCTATATGCTTATGAATCTGCTAAACACACGTGTGTCATTTAAACATGTATGTGTACTAAAACAACGATTTAATTCATTTTTTTAAATTGGAATGCGTGTCATGTAAAAATAGAAAGATTAACCACTTAAAAAAAAATGTCTAAAAAAAAAAAAAATGAATCGTATATAAAATGTATGTTTATAATTTGCCTGACTTTATTTTTATTCAAATACACACGCGCACACAATAAGTTAGCAAAAATGTGGTATTCACTTTTTATACTATTTTTATTTCAATAATATTTTTTCAAACAATATATTTATATTAAAAAGTTTCAGTATAAGACTTCGATTCAAGCATAATGGATGACATCATGAGAAAGAAAGATTAATGAGAAACCAATGGGCCGTGGTTATTTCCCCGCATGCTTCATTAAGTTATTTGCTGACGTAGATGATTGCGTTCAGAAGAGGAGATGTGTTATGGATAGGAGTTTAAACTTTTGGTACACTTTCGTGAATGAGGGGGGGTGAAGCATTTTTTATAAGTCTGACTCAGTGGTAAGGAGACTAGCTAGCATACAATGAGGTTAAGATGTAAATGCACCGGTGGCGCATGTTGAATTTCTGTACATTATGAGAATGCGTGAAGTTGTCTCTCAACCATGATTCAGCTGTCTGATTATTATCTCCCGACTTGTATGCAGGAGATTCGAATCCGCTGGTGACTTCCGTTGCAGACTCTGCTTTCAGAAACAAGTAGATTGGAAGACGGTTTTGTAAACTGAAAGTCCATCCATAATTAAAGCAAGGAAATGTCCACATCGCAGTCGTGTGTATGTGGCAGGGTGATCTATCGATGTATAACAACAAAAAAGAATGTTACAATTATAAAGTGAGTAATAAACATTTAAAAATACCAGAGGATCTATAGAATATTATTTGGGGCCTGATGGCCGAGTGGCTAGTACTAGTGTTCGGGACCACATGTTTTGGGTTCGAATCGCGTCGGGGCCATGGATGTTTGTAATGTTTCGAATCCATTTTAAACCGTAGGTCCCTGTCGAATATGACCGCAGACCGTCACAGAGCCTAATCAGACTTCTCACCCACATCATTCCCAAACTGTACAGGGGCATCTCAGCTCTAGGCACAGTGGTGTAGTGTAGTAGTAGTAGAAGTGGTGTGTAATTAGGGGACCTGATGGCCGAGGGGCTAACGCTCTAGCGCTCGGTATCAAAGGTTTCGCGTTCGAATCTCGGCGGATGATTGTAGTGGTTTGGAATCCACTTTAAGCCGTAGGTGCCGGTCTCCTACGACCGTAGAGCGTCACGGAGCCCAATCAGACTTCTCAACCCCATCATTCCCAAACTGTACAGGGCTCTAGGCACAGTGATGTGGTGTGGTGTAGTAGTGTTGCGTGTAGTTGTCTCTCATCCATTATCCAGCTGTCTAAGGATTATCTCTCAGTTCGTGTGCAGGAGATTCGAATCCGATAGCGACATCCGTTGCAGTCTCTGCTTTCAGAAATTAGTAGATTGATGGCAGTTTTGGAAACTAAAAATGACTCCTGAAAGTCCACCCATAATTAAAGCTAGGAAATGTCTACACTGTGTATGTGGCATAAAACAAAATTTTGCAATTTTAAAATGAGCAATAAAAATTAAAAACTACCAGATGACCAATAGAATGTTATCTGAGGAATTTATAAGCCTGCGAGTTAAATATTTTATTACTATATTATATTAAAATCGGGGCCTGAATGGCCGAGTGGCTAGCGCTCTGGCACTCGGTGCCACAAGTTTCGAGTTCGAGTCCCAGCGGTGCCGTGGATGTTTGTAGTGGTTCGAATCTACTTTAAACCGTAGGTCTCGATTTAACAGATTCGTAAAGCGTTGCGGGGGTAGCTTATCTTCAAACTACGCGCATCTCCTGGGCATTGCTAAGTGAGTAACGTCTTTGTAGCGCTTGCCTTAAGGCATCCATGTCAATTGTCTAAGTGTTTGCCAGCTGCATTAGAACAAAAAAATTTTAAAATAAAAGTCCTGTAAAACAAATTAAAAAAAAAAAGTCGATTTTCGATTTATAGAATCTGTAGTATGTTAGAGTTTTAATATTTGCTTCAGTTCATTTTAATAAAAAAAGAAATATTAGGTATATCTGATGCAAATGTTGTTCCTATAAATGAGTAGCATTGTTTTGTTATACATCTGAGTAATATTTTAGAAAAAATTGAATATAAAATTTTTCGAAAAATTAACTCAGAATCTTTTAGTCATTAAATATCATAATTTTTAATGTGACATACCGTTCATTTAAAATATTTATAACATAGAAAATATACTGTATCAGGAAACCTTGCAAGTTAAAATAACAACGCAACGCATACAATTCAACTTAAAATATTAAAATTAACTTGTTGCAGAGAATAAGCTTTCACATAGAATATGTATAACGGAACGATGCTGTACCAGTTTTTCTCAAAGAGATTAAATCACGTTCGTTGGCAAATTTGTAAATCAATATAGCTACAAAAGTATCAATAATGTAAGGAAAAAATATTCCTTTTATTTCGCGAATGAAAATAGATTTCGTTTATCGTCCAATTAAGAGCACTGTCACAAAGGGTCTGGGTCTTCATAAATAAGAACACTTAACTGCATTTGCTGGAGAAAAAGTAGCCACGACTGAACAAGCATTGTTGTTTACTATTGTTTCTTATGCTCGTTATTTTTTGACACTGTAGGTAATTGCTTGTTATTTTTTTTATGGATAACAGTTTCTGTTGCTTTATACGTCTCAAAACGAAAGGCAAAATGGATTAGTCAGCATTAAACGAAGAGTGCAAGCTAAAAATACTCAATGGGAACATAACTTCAGCGGCGTAAAGCATCATGGGAAACACATGATAAAGCTCAATATTATATTTCTATCAACAAAAGCCTTGTGATGATGACGGAATTTCCTTTTTAATTCAGTTTATATTGTCTTGTAAAACATTTACAGACGATGGTGTTTATGATTTCAGTGAAGGGTGGCATAGGGTAAACCAGTAAATCAGTAAAAAACCAGTAATAATAACAAAAACTTATTTCTTCCACTAGCTCCTTCTAAGGAAAAAAATTACTCAGAGCCTCTAGAAACTCTATCTTCTTACAAACAAATAGAAAAGATACAGCAAAAAAAAAAAAAAATTAAGTTCTTTTTGTGCATCTATATATCTACTATTTATCTACTTTTAAAAACATAATAAATAAAGTTGTATTATTATATGCTAATTTGAAATATATACACACAGAAAATTAAGACGACGAAAAATGCCTTAAAAATGACAAATTTTATTAAAAAGTTATCCGAATTGGTTTGTCGCTCTACGGTCATCTTCTGTCTCACGAGGGGTTTAACAGACCACCACCTACAGTTTAAGGTGGATTCCGTACCCCTACAAACATCCATTGCACCGCCGGGACTCGAACCCGAAACCTGTGGTACCGAGCGCTAGCCACTCGACCATTCAGGCCCTCCGAATTGGAAAGGGTTAGCCAAAATTAGCCGAACTGTTACTTTAAAATATTCAGTTCGCATTACTCACAGAAAATTAATGCGGCCGGGTGGCCAAGTGGCTAGCGATCTGGCCATTGTTACCGAAGGCTTCAGGTTCGATTCCCGGCGGTGGAAAGGGTGTTTGTCAGTGATTCGGAATCCACTTTAAACTGTAGGTCCCGGTCTGCTTAACCTAAAGTGTGCACAAGATGACCGTAGAGCAACAAACCTAACCAAACCACAGAAAATTAAGACGACGAAGGATACGATAATTCTATTACTGGTGAACGACCTGGCCGAAGCCGTGCGCAGCTAATGGATAGTGTTACGACAGCAACCCCAGTCCAGAGATCAAAAGGACCCGGCTCAGACGCCCAGCACCAGAGCTGGCCGGGCAACCCAGTACTTACCCCAACCTGGGATCAAACTGAACACATGCTTTATTGAGATCCAAAAAAAAATTACAATTTACAGTTACAAGGGACAATACACATATACAGGACACACGAACATAAACGAGATACGAAACAAAAAATAAAAGAAATATAAAAAAAATTCTTGAATAAATATGTACATGGTGCTTTGTTTCTTCTTACAGTAGAAAGTTCTATTTACAGTTCATTATGTAGTCAATATTCACTGGTCAATGTCGCTTTCTTCAACTGTCTGAAGGGAGGCTTGCAGTTTTTCATTCATTATTATTTTAAGACCCGCTTTTGATTTTGGGTTGTGGAGTAGCAGCTCCAATTTTACACGTTGGTAATTCTTGGGGAAATAGAGGCCTCGGACATTGTTCCACTGCGGGCAGTCGTAAACAATGTGTCCTCGGTCCTCTAATGGGTGGCCACAGTTACAAGTTGCTGGCTTGTTAAAAATCTGGATTGGTATGAGGCAATTGCCCCATGCCCTGTTATTAGCATATTGATGAAAAAATCGCCTTGGATTCTGGTGATTTTCACTTCCGGGTAGAGGGTATACACTTCCCTACCCTTCAGTGAGGTGGACCATTTATTTTGCCATTCAGTCAAAATGTGCTGTTTGATAAGTTTCTTAATGAAGAGGCTATTGTATTGTAAGTGAAAGCTAATAGATGGGAAGGAGAGTGGCTTCTTTTGACTAATTCATCTGCTCTTTCATTTCCCAGAAAACCCTGGTGAGCCTTAATCCAGAACAGATGAATTTCGCCAGCAAAGTTCTTTATATTCCTTTTAATTTGATTGATGTCATTTTCAATATTGTTGGGGTTCTCAAGGGCCTGGAGCACTGATCTGGAATCCGTGATGATGCTCACATGTGAAAAATGGTTTTTAATAGAGAATTCTATTGCAAGTTTAATTGCCATCAGTTCAGCTTGGTAAACTGTGGCGTAATCATTGAGTCTAAACTGGTAGTTTGAAGTTTCTTGGCTGTCCTCTATGACAATAAAAGCCCTCCTACTTTGTTGTTCATTTTGGAGCCATCTGTAAATATCAGTGCCCCTTGAGAAACATCGTTGAAGAAATTCCAAGGGATGGAGATTTTATTCCATGGAGGAATGATGCTATTGAGAAATGAAAAGGAGTTTGACTGAATGGTAAGGGTATTGAGAGTGAGATCCAGATTGTAATATTTAAGATTGAAAATTTTTGTAGCCAATGATGTTTTATGTCCAGTGGAGGAAGGCCTGCCAAAAACTTGTAGGGCTTCGGTGGATACAGTCCTGTAACACTTGGTGATGTTGATAAGTCCAATCGCTTTGCAGTTGCAGCAATTTGATATTCTGCTTCACTTTATTTTGATACCAAATCTCATGACCATAGGCTATTATTCTTTCTATTACTTTAATATAAATTTCTTTTCTTTACTATTGTCTTGAGACCCCAGGTGGCTCTGGAGATTCTATAGAGTTTATGAAAAAGGCTGTTTATTTTGTCTTGAGTTTGGTTAAGATGATAAATGAAGTTGAGTTTTGAGTCTATATGGATGCCAAGGTATTTAAGTTGCTTAGCATAATTAATTCGGTTGTTTCCTATTTTTTATAGTAGGGATTCTGGAGATATTTTTATTAGCAAGGATGGTGAAAATACTTTTACTATTGTTGATGGTCATGAGATTTCTTTCCGTCCAGTCTTGAACTATGTTAAGTGCAGCTCTACAGTCCTTAGTGAAACTGTAGGCCGCAGGTGCTTTTGTCATCAGCAGAATGTCATCCGCAAAGGCTTGGACTTTTGTGTTGGGCCCGTAATCCATCAGAAGGAGGTCATTTATGAAAATATTCCACAGGATTGGGCCTAGGCTGGAACCCTGTGGGATACCTCTATTGTAATTTTTGTGGATTCCATTTAAATCAGCAGTTCTATCGCTGAGGTAGGCTGCAATGATATTTTTAGATACTGTGGGATATTGAGTGAGTTAACCTTAGTTAGGGAGGATGCCCCAGTCGACTGAGTTGAAAGCATTTGACAGATCAATGGAAATGATACACGTCAAATGCTTTTCTTGAATTGAATCTTTATGGAAATCCAGTATGTTCTTGATGGCCAGCACGGTAGATTTATTTCTGCGAAAACCGTATTGATTGCTGCTGAGGATATTCTCTGACTTCAGATGGTAGGAGAGTCTATCAGAAACGGCTTTATCTAAGATTTTACCCCAGCAGGGAAGGACACAGATAGGGCGAAAGTGCAAAGGATGGTTTAGCTCTTTCAGCTCTATGTCAATCAATACGATTCTCGCTATCTTCCAGCATGATGGGAAAATGCCATTTTAAGAAGGTGGTTCAGGAGGTTAACAAACCAGGATCTGTTAGCCAAGAAAATTTCTCTTATAATTTCCCCCTGGTAATCCATCAGTTCCCTCTGCTTTATTAGGTTTGATATTAGATATAAGGCCTTCAACCTCCACAGGTAAGCATGCAGAATTGTTGAGTAGTGGAAGAGGAAGGCTCATTTAAGGAAATAGTTGAAGTGTTATTATTGTCAGACCACGGGAAGTGGAAATCAAGAATGACTTGTTGAGATTCTTCAATGGAGGAAGTTTGAAGGATACGATAAAAATAACGAATTACATTAAAATGTTATCTGAATTGGAAAGGATTAGCCAAAATTAGCCGAACTGTTAATTTGAAATATTCAGTTCGCATAAATCGATTAAACAAATATATCGATACATGTATTTTTTTTTTTTTTTTCAGAAATTTGTTTCCATCGACTTTAGTACAGTTTATTTATGAAAAAGGCGGTCCCCCGCTAGCATTACAAGAGGTAACAGTAGACATTTTTTGTTCATGGATGTTCAATTTTAAAGAAAATCTCAATGTTATATTTTAAAGAAATTTTAAATGTTGCAGTTTAAATAATTTTAAATGTACGCTTTTAAATCATTTTAAATGTACGTTTTTTAACGATTTTAAATGTAACCTTTTTAACAATTTTAAATGCAACTTTTTTAACAATTTTAAATGCAACTTTTTAACAATTTTAAATGTAACTTTTTAACAATTTTAAATGTAACTTTTTTAACAATTTTAAATGTAACTTTTTAACAATTTTAAATGTAACTTTTTAACAATTTTAAATGTAACTTTTTAACAATTTTAAATGTAACTTTTTTTAACAATTTTAAATGTAACTTTTTAACAATTTTAAATGCAATTTTAAATTTAAATGTAACTTTTTAACAATTTTAAATGTAACTTTTAACAATTTTAAATGTAACTTTTTTAACAATTTTAAATGTAACTTTTTAACAATTTTAAATGTAACTTTTTTAACAATTTTAAATGTAACTTTTTTAACAATTTTAAATGTAACTTTTTTAACAATTTTAAATGTAACTTTTTAACAATTTTAAATGTAACTTTTTTTTTAACAATTTTAAATGTAATTTTTTAACAATTTTAAATTAACTTTTAACAATTTTAAATGTAACTTTTTAACAATTTTAAATGTACTTTTTAACAATTTTAAATGTTTTTTAAAATTTTTAAATGTAACTTTTTAACAATTTTAAATGTAACTTTTTTTAACAATTTTAAATGTAACTTTTTTTTTTAAATGTAACTTTTTTAAAATTTTAAATGTAACTTTTTTTAACAATTTTAAATGTAACTTTTTTTAACAATTTTAAATGTAACAATTTTTTTAACAATTTTAAATGTAACTTTTTAACAATTTTAAATGTAACTTTTAACCATTTTAAATGCAACCTTTTTAACAATTTTAAATGTAACATTTTTAACAATTTTAAACGGGGCATTTTAAATAATTTAAAACATCAAATTATTCATCAATGTTAAATTATTCATAATTTTCTTACAAAAACAAATACATTTTCATAGAATTACATACATAAGTAAATATTTCGATGCGATAGAGCAAAGAATTCCGCCTTATTTTATAAATTGATTTTTCAAGTAGTTTACGATAACAAATTGATGTATAAAAATAAACGTTTTCCACAAATAGATAAATTAAATGCCTTTGAAGTATTTCAAGATACAGTTCAATAGTTTAGAACGTATTAAACAAGGTGAAAAATAAATTAGGAGATAAATATGAATATCGCAATATCAGATGATCTGCAACAAGGTATAATGTATCAACTTAACACTGCATGATGTGGTTTCCTCCTAAATTGCAAAAGCATAATCTAATAGAACCAATGCACATTTTTTTTATAATTTTTTTATTTCTCAATTTTTTTTTTTTTTTTTTTTTTTTAAATTGAGAAAGATGCATTAGAAATAAATAAATAATGGTTTTCTTTTTGTTACGATTACCCTATTCTGAACGATGTCTGTAAAATGAATATATTGAAGTTAAAATATACAAAAAGTCACATACGAAGGCTTATATTGAAAAAAAAAAATTTTCGATTCATCAGAAAGTATAAATTATTTTACAACTAATTTGTTTGATAGGTCTTACAGTTAAATATTTTTGTTCTAATGCAGCTGGTAAACACTTAGACAGTTGTCTTGGATGCCTTAAGCAAGCGCTGCACCGACGTTATTCACTTAGCACTACCCATTAGTTGCGTGTAGCTTGAAGATAAGCTACGGACACGGAGCAATACTACCTCCGTAACGCTCTACGTTCCTGTTAGACCGGAAACTACGGTTTGTAGTGGCTCGGAATCCACTTTAAACATCCATAGCACCGCCGGAACTCCAACCCGAAACCTGTGGTACCGAGTGCCAGAAACACTCAGTCATTCAGACCACCACCAGATGTTATTCTATTAAAAATGTCAGTTGAAATTTTCTTGGTGTTTGTTTTGATATTAGATAGAACTATGGGAAAAATAACTATAGGGAATTGAATTTATAAGGAGAGGTCAGCACATGGAAATATTTTTGGTCCTTGAAAATGATCAAAGTGTTTATTAATTTATTTTGCTCCTTGTAATGACGCTGCAATATGCTTGTTTACTTTCTTTACGTCAGGCCTACTAAGTAGTTACGGTTATCGACAATTTTGTAAAGCAGTATTATATTTGTTTTTTTGATACCACTGCAATTTCGTATTAAATGACATCTTTACTGTTTGCTCCCTAGATTCCTGAAGCTTATGGAAGAATTTCTCAGAGGGCAATGTCGAAGTGCTCTTAGACAAAGGTGCATTCCATGGTGCCCTCTGGGTTCTAACTAGGGGTGGAGAATCGGCCAAAAATGTCCACCCTGAATTATATTTTTTACTAAAAAAACTAAATTACATTACTAAATTTTAATGTACTGTAATTTTTATTCATGGATTTAGTAGACATTTAGTAGTGACATGGATGTTTGTAGTGGTTCGGAATCCACTTTAAACAGTATATATAGGTCTAATACGATTGTAGAGCATTGTGGGGGTAGTGTGACTCGTGTTCGTGGCATACCTTCAAGTTACACGTGTCCCCTGGATACTGCTCAATGAGTCACAGCGGTGCAGTCCTTACTTGTGGCATAAAAGATTAACCATCTCTGTACTGCCAGCTGCATTAGAAAAAGATCTATCTATAAAATATTTTTTACAACCATAAAGGAGTGAGCTTGCACTCCCTTAAGAGACCTCCTTGTACTCTAAATTGCTTACAAAAATATTTATCCTATAAAAATAAAATTGCTAAATGGACAGGTACCAAAATATTATATTATAGAGTAAATGGACACAAGCAAAAGAAAATTGCAGTCTTTAAGCACAAACATTCTCTACTTGCAATACAATAAAATCTATTGTATTTATAATATTACAATAGATTCTATAATATCTTCTTCCATAGTGGATCCAAGATAGATTTTTTAAGCCTCTATACTGAGAAAAGTATCTACCTCTAAAGCAATCACTGCCTTTGCATTATTGAAGACCTTTTTACGCTTTCATTTTAACATTCATTCTCGAAATTTTAGAAAATAAAATTATTTTCATAAAAGATTCTGAAGTCTGATTTCTTCAAAAATGCTCTACTCCTGACTCTGACTTCCCAAATACAGTTCTAGTCAATCTCCTTCAATTTAGGAACACTAGTTGCAAGATCACTAAAAATAAACACTCAACGAACCGAGAAATATATACACATAAAAATTTGTTTTTTCATTTAACACCTTCGAAATGTTTATTTTATGTAGATGAACTATTTGAATAAATATGGATGCAAAGATTAATATTGACAGATGTAGAAATCAATTTCGAAATCCTTTTTCAGCTACCCGAGAACTGCTACTATCACGCCACCATCAGAAACTATCCGGAGGCCTCTGCTGCATTCTCTACTTGCGACGGAATAAGGTGATATAAAAATAAAGATGTAAAGTGATTAATAGTATAAAAATAGCACTTGAAAGCATAATAGATAAGTTTGCACTGAAAGTTATGTCAATTTTTTAAGGATGCTTATACTAAAGCACAACAATACTTTTCTCTACAATAATTCAGAGGATCCTCAATGATAACATATGTCTCAAAAGTCGATGGCATGGCCATCCTTCAAGGCATGTACAGCAACCTCGAAGAGGTCTTCTTCCAAAGCAGATTGTTTTGAGTGTAGGGTGAGACTGGAAAGGATTTGATAATTACGAGTTGTTAAGTGCTTGAAATATCTGCTGTCTTTGCTTAGTTAATGATAACATCAACGCACCCCACATTATTATCAAAATACACTATGTGGAAGAAAGAAACGGGACACGACACTATGACGACATAAACCCGTATTTATTAAAATTAATAGGAGGTAGGGCCTCCTTTGGCTGCGATCACAGCTGTAACCCTTCTGTGCATGCTTTCAACTAAATTAGCCATAGTGGCAAGAGGAATTTCCTTCCAAATGTTTAACAGGAAGTTCCATAGTTCAGGCTTGCTATTGGGTAGTGGGGTGCAGGCCCTCAACCGACTGTCCAATTCGTCCCAGAGATGTTCAATTGGGTTAAGACCAGGGCTCTGCGCCGGCCACTCCATGCGTTTAACGTTGTTGTTCACATACCAATCAAGAGTCCTCCTTGCAACATGGAATGTTGCGTTGTCGTCTTGATACCAGCAATCATCCATACCGTACGTTGCCCACAAGGTAGGAAGGACATGATTGTCGAGAATATCACAGTATCTATCGGCATTCATCGCACCATCAACCTTCAAGAGTGGGCCAGCCCCATACCAGGAGAAACAGGCCCATACCGTCAATGCTCCTCCACCAAACTTTACAGTTGGGACGACACACTCGGGCAAAAGGCGTTCTCCTGGTAAACGCCATACCCAAACACGTCCATCGGAACGGAAAAGGGTAAATCGTGACTCGTCACTCCAAAGGACGCGTTTCCAGTCATCCAGAGTCCAAGTACGGTGGTATTTGGCCCATCGAAGGCGCGCTTTCTTGTTGGTTTTCGTAATCAAAGGTTATGGGCCGCCGAACGTCCAGTGTAACCTAACTTATGGGCCTCGATACGAAGAGTCTTGGTCGAAAGGGCCACACCTGTGGCTTGTCTAAACTCATTAGCGATGTTATCCATGGATGTTTGACGGTTACTTCGAATCTCCCTGCCGAGCACCCGCCGGTCCCTGCTGGTGAGAACTGTAGGTCGTCCACTTCGGGGTTTGTTCTGACAGTGTCCCTCAGTCTTGTAGCGACACACAATACGTGTTACAGTTGATTTTGAGCAGTTACGGAGACGGGATATCTCCCTAATTGACAGCGTGGCAAAGATGCAATCCAACCAACACACCTTTCTCGAGCTCAGACAACTCTTCCCGTGGTGGCATCTTGACAAAAAACAACTCTAGTCGACTCCACAGAATATTTATATTATATGGCTGACACGTGATACCTATTATTGCGCATGTGTCAGTGTATTGTCGACTTTTCTACTTTTCGAGGGGGTGTCCCGTCACATACTTCCAGATAGTGTAGATTGAAAATGTGACCCAAAAGATGGGCACTGTAATTGATCTTTTGATGATCTTGATATCTTTTAAAAATTGATTTTAAAAATATTGATACATAATCAAATTCAATAAAAGTGTATTTAATTATCAAGACTCGTGCTAACTAATTTGCTAATAATAAATTCACAATTTTGTGACTTTTTATAAAACAAGAAATTTTCCCATAGTCAAATAATTTTCAAAGCTACTAACTATATAAATAAATAAATAAATGTAAAACGTAAACGTAAATTGACTAGGGTAGTTATTTTTTTTTTATCATTTAGCAATAACTTGTTTTTAAGAATTATTTCGTGGATGTACAACTGCTTGATTTTGGAATTCAAGTTTGAAAATCATTCTGTTTGCATTTCAGGGAATCATACTGATAGAGAACCAAGTGCTTTTGCTGCATCCTTTGCAAGGAAGCCATTCGGTAAGAAAGAAATGAATTGTCCATCTAAAAATTCATTATTTAAAATAGAATAAAATATTCGATGAATTAAATTCACTTGATTTGTATGTATTAAATTCATCATATTTTCTGTCCTGATAGCTTAAATGTAAACAACTTAGTAGAAGTGAGCCGTATACTAAAGTAAAGCACGTCCTTTACGTAGAAAATATTTACTTTTTATAAGGTCTATCACAATTATTTCAATATGAACTATGTTATAGTATAGAAAATAATATTAATGTTAAGAAAATTATAAGAAGTCAATTTTTCCAAAAATATATGCACTTATATACAGGGTGATTATAATTACAATCCCACTTTCAAAATGCTGTCAAAAAAGAACCACTCGTCACAATGAGTTCACATTTGAAATGAAGATACTTAAAGAAGGGGAACTGGTATGGAATTGAAAAAGTTCCGCCGATTTTCGCATCCAATGGGGTATGATCTTGCCGTGGTGGATGGGCTTTCCACTAACAGTGTCACAACTGCTGAATGACTTGGAAGTAATTTTTTCCGTCAAAAACCGAAACAATCAAGCCCATTGAACACTGCAGTTGGTTTAATGCGCAACTCATGCCCAATATGTTGTCATTTCGATTCAAAATATCACTGCCAGCCTACTTTCTTTATGTCGCCTACGGCGCCCTCTATTAATACACTTTGAAACTTTTTGATGCCGTATCGTTTCCCTTATTCAAGTATCTTCAGTTCAAATTTGAACTCATTGTAACGAGTAGTTCTTTTTGACAGCAGTTTGAAAATTGGGATTTTAATTGTAATCACCCTGTGTATGTGTGCGTGAGCGCGCATATTTATAACTTTTAAAATATAATACATTCTTTCTTTTGCTGATTATCACTTAATATGTTATTTATTCGTAATATTTTTAATGTTTTTAGGATAATTTTCCACATCTGTTGTACCATTATTCCTCGGACCAGTTGCTCAATTGTGGTAAGATATTTTTATTGCAAATTAAATGAATGTAGTATTATTATAATACTAAAATAATTATCTGCTTGTAAAACAAAATGCTTGAATAAAAGGATTTGATTAGTGATAATATATGTCAAATTTATGTCAAATATTTTTCAAAAAATGTAATATTCTCAAATAATTTCGAGAGTTTTTTTTTGTTCATAAAAATATGTCTTAAAATGAAGTCAATAAGTGCAGTTTGCATAAGAGGCAGTAAGTTTTATAAAAAGTAAATGTTAATTACATTTTTTTGCAACACTTGGGGAACATGTTTTAAAACTATGAATGGCTTTAAATACTACATTTAGACATTGTTTTAAATTAAAAAATGCATTGATTAGTTTTAGATAGGAAGATTGGAAAAAGAAATGTGTATAAACTGGATTCTTAGCCGAATTTTTTCAACACAGGCCGCCGTGATTGGATACGTTGGTTGCTCTTTAAATCCAGCATTCGATGGCTCTTCACTTTCTATAATCCGACAAGGATCGAGCCGTTCGCTTTCAGATTTTTGTGTAGATTCAATTACTTGTTGAGCTTCACCGTCAGGTCGCTACTCACATTTTCGCCCAGTGTTTACCTAACCACAAGTGGTACTATAACTGAGCGCACATGAGGGTTTGCCAGTTTCAGGAAAACATACTCCACACGTGATTTTTTACAATAGTCACTGTAAGGAGTTTCAAGATGGCTGGTCACTTGTTTACTTGAATACAGAAGGAAAATGAGCTTTTATTACATTGTGTCTAGCTGTTTCGAGAAATGTGTGAAAGGTCTCTCATAAAGTATTAGTTTTATTTATTTATCGCATTGAAGGAATAGAGAATTACTTAAAAATGAGGAAAAAGAATGAATGAAATTCCTATGAAAGAGAATTCCTTAAATTACTTAAAACTTTTATTGTGCATTGACAATTCATATCTGATGCATAATGCAGATAATTTATTTTCATGAACAGTCATAATGCGCATCTATTGATCTGAACGCATTTAGAATTTGTTTTAGGCATATGTTTTAGGGATTAACATATGCGATGACTGCTGGAGATTATTGCCAACCTTTTTCACTGTTGGCTATTATTACTGCATGCTGTTGGCGCAAAGGGAGGAAAAGGTCTACTATCTCACAACGATTTTGAAAAGAAGGGTTCATTTCTTAAGCTGTCAATAAATGTAAATTACCTTTTTTTAAGTAGTTGACATTCATATTCAATTAAAAAACTTTGCCCCCAAAATAACTACAAAATAAATTATTCATTTATATACTTTTTTTTTTTTTTTTAAATTTTAAGCAAAATGATGAGAGTCAAAAACAAAATAACATTTCTTATAATTTGAATAAGTGTATAGTTCAATAAATGTGTGACACGAGAAGAAATCGTATCGTATGAGAGAAAACCCGGAAAATTCCCACTCTTGCCGACTCACGAGGAAAGAGGCTGAATATCCCAAACGTCGTCTAGTTACCTCGTTTTTGAACCAGTGTTTCACGACAATGCCGCCAGCGGATGGAATCTCCGCCCTAGCGGCGTGCGTTGCCATTGAGCCACGAGTCAGGCATAAAGAAAAAAAAAATACATGATTTAAGTCCAATTTTTTTTAATTATGGCATTGCGAATAATAGCGAATAAAAAAGACATTTGAGCTATGAATTACAAATTACTGAATGGCAATTTCACTTTCCTTAAATTAAACAATTGTACAAATATAAAACATATTTTTAAAGATTGAACCTAAATTGAACCCAATGAGAAGAACTTATCTGTTTTGCTTCTCCCAAATGTTCGATTATTTTACTGTTTAAACAAAAGAACGATACCAAACAAATAACTACAAAAAAAAATACATTCCCACTTTAATTAATTTTTTTTTACAAAAATTATTACTTTTCTCATTTTTGATTATAATTTTATAAATAATTATGTAAGAGTAAAAAATAATAATAAAATGCAATAAATTTTTTTTTTATCTCATTTTTAAATTTCTTCTTTCTTCGTTTTCTTTGAAGTTTATATACAAAACGGGAGACTGCATTCTTAAAATTGCGAACAGAAATATTCGAAAGATACGATTCTTCATTAGCTATTTCTACAATTTTTAATAATTTTAGTAACGCAATTATTCATATTTTAAAATTATATACGTTTGTATTTTTTAAAGTATGTGAGTAGCACGTTCATTTTATTTAAATAAAGTTTTGATTTATTACACTCGGCCACCGAAGCCTTTCTTTGGGTTTCTCTTTTTATAGAGTTGAATGATCCTTTCAGGAGGTCTGCTGGAGCCGCTCCAACCCATTCAATCACTGTTTATTCCAATCTAATTTTTGCAAATGGTTCTCATGTCGCTGTTGGCACAAAATCGCCCTTTTTTCCCCCCTTCGGGTTCTTTTTGTAAGTTTGAGTGAATTTTGTAGATGAACGAAAACTGCGTTTTTTGGTTTCTTTTTACCATGCAAAGATCGAAAGAAGTTGAATTACTTCCATCTTAGACTTACTTACTTAGACTTAATTACTTAGAATTACTTACTTAGAATTACTTACTTAGAATTACTTACTTAGAATTACTTACCATTGACTTACAATTACTTACCACAGAAAATTTGAATTACTTGCCATTTCCATCTTACCGCCTGCCGATCATGTTTTTGTTCTAATGCAGTTGGAAAACACTTAGACAACTGTCTTTGATGCCTTTAGGCAAACGCTGCATCGATGTTACTCACTTAGCTCTACGTAGGAGATACGGATAGCTTGAAGATAAGCTACGGACGCGAAGTAACGTTACCCCACAATACTCTACGATCCTATTAGACCGGGATCTAAGGTTTAAAGCGGATTCCTAACCCCTACAAACATCCACGACACCACCGAGAATCGAACCCGAAGTCTGTGGTACCGAGATCCAGAGCACTAGCCATTCAGCCTCCCAATTTTCCTTATCGTTGCATCAATCATCACCAATTACAATTTTCATTGTAATTTTATAAATAACCATGTAAGAATTAAAAATAATAAAAATAATGCAATAAATAATTTATGCAACAATACAATACAATAATATAACAATGCAATAATATACAAGATACCTCATTTCTAAATATCTTCTTTCTTTCTTTTTTTCTTTGAAGTTTTTAATACAAAATGTGACACTGCATCCTAAAATTGTTAACAAAAATATTCGAAAGATACGATTCTTCATTAATATTCATTTCTATATTATTTTTAATAATCTCAGTAAGGCAATTATTCATATTTAAAATTATACGTTGTATTTTCAAGTGTGTGAGTAGCACGCTCATTTTATTTGAATAAAATTTTGATTTATTACACTTGGCCACCGAAGCCTTTCTTTGGATTTCTCTTTTTATAGAGAGTTTCCTTGTTGAATTGTCCTTTCAAGAGGTTGGAGCTACTCCAACCCATTCATCTTGTGTGCGAGGAACCCGTTCAATCACTGTTTATTCAATCTAATTTTTGCAAATGGTTCTCATGCCGCTGTTGGCACAAAATCAGCTTTTTTTTCCCACTGGGTTCTTTTGTAAATTTGAGTGAATTTTGTAGATGAACTAAAAATACGTTTTTGGTCTCTTATTTTTATCGTGCAAAAGATTGAAAAAAGTTTAATTACCTTCCTCTTAAAATTACTTACCATTGAATACTAACTTAGAATGACTTACCATTGACTTACCATTACTTGCTATAGAAAAGTTGAATTACTTACATTTCCATCTTACCGCCTGCGGATCATTTTTGTTCTAATGCAGCTGGCAAACAATTAGACAACTGTCTTTGATACCTTAAGGCAAGCGCTGCACTGACGTTACTCACTTAGCACTACCCAGGAGGTGCGTGTAGCTTGAAGATAAGCTACGGACGCGGAGTAATAATACCCCCGCAACGCTCTACGATTCTATTAGACCGGGACCTATGGTTTTAAGTGGATTCCAAACCACTACAAACATCCACGGCATCGCCGGGACTCGAACCCGAAACCTGGGTACTGAGCGCTAGAGTGCTAGACACTCAGCCATTAAGGCCCCCAATTTTCATCATTTCACCAATCATCGTCAATTATAATTTTCATTGTAATTTTATAAATAAACATGTAAGAATTAAAAATAATGCAATAAATAATTTATACAACAAAACAATGCAATAATATACAAGATACCTCATTTCTAAATTTCTTCTTTCTTTGGAATTTACATACAAAACCGGAGACTGGATTAATATTGTGAACAAAAATATTAAAAAGATACGATTCTTCATTAGCTCTTTTTACAATTTTTAATCATTTTAGTAACGCAGTTATTCATATTTAAGATTATACGTTGTATTTTTCAGGTGTGTGAGTAGGCCGCTCATTTTATTTGAATAAAATTTTGATTTATTACACCACCGAAGCCTTTCTTTGATTTCTCTTTTAATGGAGAGTTTCCTTGTTGAATGATCCTTTCCGGAGGTCCGCTGGAGCTGCTCCAACCCATCCATCTTAGGTGCGAGGAACCCATTCAATCACTGTTTATTCCAATATAATTTTTGCACATGGTTCCCATGCCGCTGTTGGCCCAAAATCATCTTTTTTTTTCCCCTCGGGTTCTTTTTAACTTTGAGTGAATTTTGTAGATGAACGGAAACTACGTTCTTCGATCTCTTCTTTTTATAGTACAATGATTGAAAAAGTTGAATTACTTCCATCTTACCTCTTATCCATCACATCAGAGATAATTTTGCAACCGAAAAGCAGCGGATTCGAACCCCGTCCCTGCGCCTTTGCTTTTACCATGCTATTTAAAGCAAGTATGTTTTTTGTTATGTAAGTAAGGTGCTTGTATGTTACGGACTATGTGAATTATAGTAATATTTTATTTTGTATTTTCTTGTTGTTGTTCTACTGCAGCTGTCAATACAGAGACAGTTAATCTTTATACCATCAGCAAGGGCTGCACCGCTGTTATTCAGTGAACACTACGGACGCGAGCTACACTACCTCCACAACGCTCTACGATCTTATTAGACAGGGACCTACGGTTTAATGTGGATTCGAGCCACTACAAACATTCTGGTATCGAGCACCAGAGTTATTTTGGATTCTTTTCTAATAAAATTAAAGGAGTATAAATCAAATAAATAATAATAATAAATAAGTAACTTAATATTTTTGTACATCTTATTTTATTTTTATGGCCTCTGCTTAAGCAACTTAAAACTTTTATTTAAAATTAAAATATTTCGATAAATCTACTCAGAATCAACTAAGCCATTCCCTTAATAAAAAACTTGCTATTCTAAATTAAGATGAAGGGTTGTTATCCCCACTGGAACTACGTCAATTTGGTTGCAACGGTAGCCGTCAAGGGTTTCGAACGAGAGCACATTAGCTGCTCACATTACAAAAACGTTAACGAACCCAAGCCTCTTCTCTTTTTTTTTTATATGAAAACATCTATAAAATCAGTTCTTCTGGGTAATCAGTTCAGGATTGGTACGTTGTCGTGTCGATATGTGCATTATCCTTTAGTAAATTTTTTTATGGTAAAATTCTATATAATTATTACATATGTTTGACTATATTCTGTGTACGTCCCCCTTGGAAGGGGATGTTTGTTGATCTCTCACCTGTCAGGATGGCTATTCGATTTGTGCAACGGAATGCCCCGTTTCCGGTGAGCGCAGGTAATTTATCACAGCTGGGGGGTGAAGGGGATATCTCTGGAAAATATTTTAGTGGCGGGGTCATAAAACATTTCGAGCCAGATGGCCAAGATCAATAATTTACTAAGACTTTTAAGACTCTTATTGTCTACTAGTACGCTGGGATTTTTTTATGGACGAGGGTGAATCTGCCGAACGGAGATAGACTCTGATATGGTGTCGGCAATCGTCATTCCCCCCCCTGGAAATCAGCTATAAAGGGAGGTGATGGATATCGCAAGAGAGAGAGAAGGAGAAACCCAGGGGAGAGAGTAAGATGCAGAAGGACTGAAGACAGGAGATGACGAAGGGAGGGAGCTGCTCCATCCCCCGTAATGACGTGCTGAAGGACCCAGGAGAGAAAAGAGAGGACCCAAGTGGTCTCCGAATGAAAAGACCAAGTCAAGAGACCTCATGCCCGACGCAAGGGCCCAATTAGTCGGGTGGCCCCTGCTGCCACGGACTTTGAACAGTGATACTAGACTTCTTTCATCAGGATGCATTTGAGCCTGACTCTCGGTTTGAACGAGTTAGCTGAAGATCGGCGTCTTTAGAAAAATGAAAATGCTCTTCCCATGCTACAGGATATGTTTTGAGTTTCCCAGGCCTCCTGCCCGACACAATAGCCTCATGAGCGGTTGGCCCCTTGCTACCAAGACTTTGAACAATGGTGCGTATAGAACATTATTAACACTAAAACTTTAAAATTGAAAGAAAAAAAAAAAGGTTCCCCAGCTGTCTTGGTAAGTTATGAACTGGAAGGTCTATCACCGTTTTATTTTATTATTAAATATTAATTTAGAATTGCAGCAACTTGTATAAGTTATGTTAATGCATTATCCGAATTTCACAGTTACTTAGATAAGGTTAATTGCAAGACATATTACAAACTTAAATTTGTAAATAATAATAAATTCACTTTTGTTTATATTTAAAATTATGAATGTGTTTGTGAATTTATTTCATGTGAGTGTGTTTCGTTTTCTAATTATATAAGTCTCTGAAGGCATGCGAACTTGTTGGTTTAAAATGTGGTATGGGTTATTAAGGTTATGCATAATGGTTATTGTGTGTGTTTAGTAAACTGTTTAGCGAGTGTTTCTAGGATCGAGTATTGTTTAATATAAAGTTTTGAAATATAACAATACCACAACGTTACGTTTTCAAATCCAGTATGGATGTGAAAATGTCACGTAATAACTTTGGGTTTTCGGAACCCACGTTGAACTGTGGGTCCGTCTGTTTAGCCCTCATGTGCACAAGATGACCGAAGAGCGACAAACCAAACCATAAGCTTCACAGATATGTCGATGACTTTCGGCAGGTTTCGCATCTCAATCGTTTGAGGGATTTTGAATGCACATGCATTAATGTTGACACCAGAAAATGCTTCCGGAAAGGTATGTGTGGATAATCGATATATTAAACTACTTACTGTGCAGGTGCGAAACGATGATGTATGCGTTATAGCAGGCACATTCCATTCCATTCCATTCCAAAGGGTCCAATATGTGCCCCAGGCTTAAGATGAGTATAATAATGCGTTGAAGTCACCTTTTACAACCTGCATTTGGAAGTGACCGTAGCCACGTCTGGAAGGGTATCCTTCTGCCGTCTGCATCTATCATGTCCATCCTCGACATAGTTACATGAAACTCTATTCTAGTACTTCGTTACCAGGTTTAACCAGGTTAGACGAAATGTTTACAATTCGCAGTATTTATCAACAGCCTGCAGCCGACTGACCGCGCAACTTAATTGCATACCAGATTTCCAACGTTTTCTTTTGCTAATCAACTCAATTCATTCTGTTTTTCGCTAACAGACGAAGCTGCATGATCTCCAAATGCATTGTTCGTCGCTGTATTAATTTTAGTATATTTCTCCAGTGATTATTGTTGCGGTCTGATGGCCAACTGGTTAGCGCTCTGGCCGTTGGTATCGAAGGCTTCAGGTTCGAATATTGGCAGTGGCATGGATGTTTGTGAGTGGTTCGGAATCCACGTAAAAATTGTAGGTTCCGGTCTGTTTATCCTAAAGTGTGCACAAGAGGACCGTAGAGCGACAAACAAAGCAAAGCAACAAACTAGTGCTTATTGCTGCAATGGGTTCATGTTGTTTTCGAATGATGTTGACTTTGAACTGAGGACACTGCAGCTCAAACCTGCAAATATACAGTAAATTCAGCATTATCCAGCAGGTGGTCTGTTGCCCTGCATCTACCATGTGCCCTGCAACTTTGAATGAACATCTACAAGATAAGTTCCCCGATTTCAATGGAATGACTTTCGGCATTCAGTTTTATCATGCCTGTTGCAGGCATATGTCTTCTTCTCTTTTTATGCACACCCCCACGTACCTAAGTCTATTTTAACCCCTACCAGTTAGAAAGGTAAGGTAGGAACATCAGTGGGCTCTTTGTGCATACGACAAATAGCCCATCGATGAATATAGATAGTGCCTTCCTGAAAATCTTTTAGGGATAACAAGAATAATCAACTGCTTCCAAATTATTCTCGTAAACAAATTTTTTTTTTAATTTTCTTTAACATATTGTCAAAATATCATTGTATATTTATAAATGCTCACACAAAAAAAATTAAAATTTTAAAAAATTCTTCCAAGCTCTGTGTTATGATTTAAATGCGAGTTGGGTATTCTTGTTATAAAGTAAAAAAAAAACAAAAAAAAAAAAAAAAAAAAAAATATGCAAACAGCGAGATCCGTGTGAATTAAATTGAGAGCTTATTCAAAATAGTTCCGTTTATTTAAACTACTGTATTCTAATTGAAATAACTCAGTTTCGCAAACTATTTCTCCAGCAGTCATTAAATTGAAACGCACCTGCAGGAAAATAGGACTGACGAACGCAAATCGGAGGAAGGTCTACTCATTTCTGTGCATTAAAAGACGAAATGTTTACCATTCGCTGTATTTATCAATAGCCTGCAGCCGATTGACCGTGCAACTTAATTGCATACCAGATTTCTAACGTTTTCGTTGTTAATCAACTCCAATTCATTCTGTTTCGATAACAGACGGATCTCTGGATGCATTGTTCGTCGCTGCATTAATTTTAGTATATTCCAGTGCTTATTGTTGCAGCCTGAGGGCCAACTGGTTAGTGCCGTTGGTACCGAAGGCTTCAGGGTTCGAATCCTGGCAGGTTTCCGAAAGCTTCAGGTTCGAATTCTCCTTCTTCGACTTATTGATTTTTACAAAGGGTATGTCAGCACCAGGTTGCACAAACTTCTATGAGGGCTAGAGTACTTCAGACGACTCGCAATCGCGTAATACTGCTGCGTTGATAGATTTATGTTGCAGGGGCACAGGAGTTCCGAGTGTTATCGAAACTCTTCAATTCACACAGGGACCTGATGGCCGAGTGCCTAGCATTCCGTCGATCGGTACCACAGGTTTCGAGTTCTAGTCCCGACGGTGGAATGGATGTTTGTGGGTGGTTCGAATCCACGTTAAATTGTAGGACCCTGTCTGTTTAGCCTAAAAGTGTGCACAAGATGACCGTAGAGCGACAAAACTGGTTTAAAAAGCACTGGTTTTATTTTCAAAACAAAACCAGTGCTTATTACTGCAATGGGTCAAAGCTGATTTTCGAATGCTGATGATTTTGACACTCACAACTCGAATCGCAGATATATAGCAGATCCAGCATTATTCAGTGAACAGTAGGTAGTCCAGACCCTGTATCTAACATATGCCCTTGCAACTTTGAATGAATATCTACAAGATAAGTTCCTCAATTTTAATGGAACGGCCTTCCGGCATTCAGTTTTACCATGCCTGTTTTAGGCATAGGTGTCATTTCTTTTTTGCATACTTCACCCTCGTATCTAAGGCTGTGTAACCCTATACCAGTTAGAAAGGTAAGGTAGGTGTTGTTTCCTATTAGCATTGATTGTGAAATGATTGTAGGGAGTTCTGTTCATAGATGACAACGCAGAAGAAAACATCAGCAAACCTATATTTAAACAAAACAGCACAGCACAAACTTACTAAACGCTTTTTCTTTCGACATTTTCTTTGAACACAACCGTTGCAACTTTTCTTTTTCTCGTATGTCTGTTGTCACTCCTGAACAGAGAGCGGCCTGGTGGCCAAGTGGCTAGCGCTCTGGCATTCGTGCCCACAGGCTTCAGGTTCGAATCCTGGTGGTGGCATGGATGTTTGTGAGTGATTCTGAATCCACGTTAAATTGTAGGTCCCGGTCTATTTAACCCAAAGTGTGCACAAGATGACCGTAGAGCGACAAAACCAAACCAACCAAACCTGAACAGAGAAATTTACCTCTCATTACAGTTACAGTTTGATCGTAACGCGACAGTAGGAACATCAGTGGGCTCTTGTGCATACGACGAATAACCCACCGATGGGTATCGAAGGGAGGATAGTGCCTTCTGGTAAAACGTTTAGGGTTAACCCCCACCCTTTTGCGTGTCGTATGGAAGAAAATCCAGAAAACTCCCACCAGCCAGCCTGACTATCGATCCGAGACTGTTTTACACAATCGTCATCGATTGTCCGCGTTTCTGAAAGCAGTGACTACAATGATACCTCCAGTGGGCTCGAACTCGTGCCATGGATGTTTGTCATGGTTCGGAATCCACTTTAAGCCGTAGGTCCCGGTCTTATATGACTGTAGAAAGCCACAGAACCCAATCGGACTTCTTCACCCACATCGTTCCCAAACTGTAAAGGGGCAACTCAGCTCTAGGGCACAGTGGTGTAGTGGTGTGGTGTGGTGCGGTGTAGTGTGGTGTAGTGGTAGTAGTTACCAGGTTTAAGAATAAACTACTGCTTCAAAATTAATCTCGTCAACATTTTTTATAAGTTTTCTTTTACTTATTGTCAAAATATCATTGTATAGTGATAAATTGCTCACAAAACAATATTAAAATTTTTTAAAAAACCTTCCAAGCTATGCGTTATGATTTAAATGCGCATTGGACATTCTTATTATAAAGTACAAAAAAATGCAAACAGCCAAATCCATGTGTGAAGCAAATTGAGCGCGCCATCAAAACAGTTCCATTTATTTAAACTACTGCGTTCTAATTGGAATAACTCAGTTTCACAAACTCTACTCCTCCAGCAGTCATTAAATTGAAACGCACCTGCAGGAAAATATGACTGAGGATCGCAAATCGGAGGGAAGGTCTACTCATTTCTGTGCATTAAAGACGAAATGTTTACCATTCGCTGTATTTATCAATAGCCTGCAGCCGACTGACCGTGCAACTTAATTGCATACTAGATTCCAACGTTTTCGTTGCTAATCAACTCAATTCATTCTGTTTCGCTGACAGACGGATCTGCATGATCTCCGAATGCATTGTTCATCGCTGTATTAAATTTAGTACATTTCTCCAGTGATTATTGTTGCAGGCCTGATGGCCAATTGGCTACCACAAGCTTCAGGTTCGAATACTGGCAATGGCATGGATGTTTGTGGTTGATTCGGAATCCGCGTTAAATTGTAGGTCCCGGTCTGTTTAGCCTTAAGTGTGCACAAGATGACCATAGAGCGACAAACGAAAGAAAACCAAACCAGTTCTTATGGCTGCAATGGGTTGATGTTGTTTTCCAATGCTGAGGATTATTTTCACCCACATCATTCCCGAACTGTAAAGGGGCGACTCAGTTCCATGCAAAGTGATGTGGTGTAGTAGTAGTATTAGTAATGATTATCAGTGGCACAACTGCCTCATGGTGCGTTAAGGCCATCTGCCTACTGGATGTAGAGACAGGAGATTCTGCCTTTTTACAGGATAGGGTTGTCAGCCCTAAGGTCATTTTTAGACCAGAATCGATACTTTAATGTGGATTCTAAACCACTACAAATATACATGGCACCTCCAGGACTCGAACCAGCAAACCTCTTTCACAGAGCGTTAGAGCGCTAGTGCTGATGATGATTAATGCTGTAGGGCTTGAATGGCCGAGTGGCTAGCGCTCTGGCGCTCGGTACCACAGGTTTCGGGTTCGAGACCCGGTGGTGCCATGGTTGTTTGTAGTGGTTCGGAATCCACTTTTAACCGATAGGTCCCTGTCTAATGATAGTAGAGCGTTGAGAGTGCATTGTTACTCCGCATCCGTATCTTGAAGTTACGCCCCCTGGGTAATACAAAGTGAGTAACGTCTGGGCAGAACTTGCCTTAAGGCATCCAAGATAACTGTCTAAGGGCTTGCCAATTGCGTTGGAAAAAAAGGATTTTGACTTGAGGACACTCACAACTACGGACATATACAGCAGATTCAACATTATCCTGCAGAGGTTCTGCTGCCCTACATCTACCTTATGACGTCGCAACTTTGAATGAACATCTACAAGATAAGTTCCTCGATTTCAATGGAACGACGTTTCGGCATTCAGTTTTATCATGCCGTCTTTTCAACACACCACACCCTCGTATCTAAGGCTGTGTAGCCCCTACCAGTTAGTAAGATGAAGTCACAATATCAGTGGGCTCTGTGCATACGATGAATAGCCCCTCCGATGGGTATCGAGGGGAGGATAGCGCCTTCCAGAAAAACTTTTGGCGATAATAGCCCCTCATTTGCGTGTCGTATGGGAGAAAATCCAAAAAACTCCCACCAGATAGTCTATCGATTCGAGACGGTTTTACATAATCGTCATCGAGTGTCCTCGTTTCTGAAAGCAGTGACTACATCGATACCTCCAGTGGATTTGAACTCGGTGCCGTGGATGTGTGTAGGGGTTTGGAATCCACTTTAAGCCGTAGAGCCCAATCAGACTTCTTTTCACCCACATCATCCCAAATTGTAAAGGCGCAACTCAGCTCTAGGTACAGTGATGGGATGTGGTGTGGTGTAGTAGTAGTAGTTACCAGGTTTAAGAATAAACTACTGCTTCCAAGTTAATCTCGTCAATAATTTTTAAAAAAGTTTCTGTTACTTATCGTCAAAATATCATTGTATAGTATATTAATAAAATGCTCACAAAACAATATTAAAATTTTAAAAACCTTCCAAGCTATGTGTTATGATTAAAACGCGCATTGGGTATTCTTATTATAAAGTACAAAAAAACAATGCAAACAGCGTGTGTGAAGCAAATTGAGCTCGCCATCAAAAACAGTTCCATTTATTTAAACTACTGCATTCTACTGGAATAATTCAGTTCCACAAACTATTGCTCCAGTCATTAAATTGAAACTCACCTACAGGAAAATAGGACTGACGATCTCAAATCGGAGGGCAGGACCACTCATTTCTATGCATTAAAGACGAAATGTTTACCATTCGCAGTATTTATCAACAGCCTGCAGCCGACTGACCGTGCAACTTAATTGCATACCAGATTTCCAACGTTTTCGTTGCTAATCAACTCAATTCATTCTGTTTCGCTAACAGACGAAGCTGCATGATCTCCGAATGCATTGTTCGTCGCTGTATTAATTTTAGTACATTTCGCCAATACTTATTGTTGCGGCCTGATGGCCAACTGACTAGCGCTCTGGCCGTTGGTGCCGAAGGCTTCAGGTTCGAATTCTGGCAGTAGCATGTTTGTGGGTGGTTCAGAATCCACGTTAAATTGTAGGGCCCTGTCTGTTTATACTAAAGTGTTCACAAAATGACCATAGCGCGACAAACAAAAGAAAACCAGTGCTTATTAATGCAATGGGTCGAAGTTGTTTTCGAATGCTGAGGATTTTGTCTTGAGGACACTTACAACTCTAACTGAAGATATGCAGCAGATTCAGCTTTATCCAGTGTGAACAACAGGCGATGTGCTGCCCTGCATCTATCTTATGTCGTAGCAGCTGTGAACGAACATCCACAAGATGAGTTCCTCGAGTTCAACAGTATGACTTTCCTTCCTTCACATTTATCTTGCCTATATTAGGCATAGACGTCTTTTCTTTTTCTGCATATCTCACCCTCGAACCTAAAGCTATGTAGCCCCCTACCAGTTAGTAAAGTGAGGTAGGAACATCAGTATGCTCTTGTGCATTCGACGAATAACCCACCGATGGGTATCGAGGGGGAGGACAGTGTTTTCTGGAAAACATTTAGTGATAACAACCTCCATTTGAGTGTCGAATGGAAGAAAATCCAGAAAACTCCCACCAGGCAATCTGATTATCGATTCGAGACGGTTTTACACAATCGTCATCGAGTGTCTTCATTTCTTAAAGCAGTGACAACAACGATGTCTGCCCTGGATTCGAAATCGGTGCCATGGATGTTTGTAGTATTCGGAAGCCACTTTAAGCCGTAGGTTCCGGTCTCATAGGACCGTAGAGCGGCCCAGAGTCCAATCAGACTTCTTCTCACCCGCATCCTTCCCAAACTGTAAAGGGGCAACTCAGCTCTAGGCACAATGATGTGATGTGATGTGGTGTGGTGTAGTAGTTACCAGGTTTAAAAATAAACTACTGTTTCAAAATTAATCTCGTCAACAATGTGTTTTCAATTTTCTTTACTTATCGTCAAAATATTATTGTATAGTGTATTGATAAAATGCTCACAAAAAAAAATATTAAAATTATAAAAAAGCCCTTCCAAGCTATGTGTTATAAAAAAGCGCAATGGGTATTCTTATTATAAAGTACAAAAAAAAAAAAAAAAATGCAAATATCTAGATCCATATGTGAAGCCAATTGAGAGCGTCATCAAAACAGTTCCATTTATTTAAACTACTCATTCTAATTGGAATAACTCAGTTTCGCAAACTATTCCTCCAGCAAATCATTAAATTGAAACACACCTACAGGAAAATATGACTGATGATCGTAAATTGAAGGGAGGGACCACTCATTTCTGTGCATTAAAGACGAAATGTTTACCATTCACAGTATTTATCAATAGCCTGCAGTCGACTGACCGTGCAACTTAATTGCATACCAGATTTCTAACGTTTCCGTTGCTAATCAACTCAATTCATTCTGTTTCACTGACAGACCTTATCTGCATGATCTCCGAATGCATTGTTCGTCGCCGTATTCATTTTAGTATATTTCTCCAGTGCTTATTGTTGCAGGCCTGATGGCCAAGTAGCGCTCTGATCGTTGGGACCGAAGGCTTCAGGTTCGAATCCTGGCAGTGGCATGGAGATTTGTGGGTGGTTCGGAATACACGTTAAATTGTAGGTCCCAGTCTATTTAGCCTAAAGTGTGCACAAGATGACCATAGAGCGACAACAAAACCAGTGCTTATTGCTGCAATGGGTTGATGTTTTCGAATGCTGATGGTTTTGACTTGAGGACACTCACAACTTAAATCTCAGATATACAGCAGATTCAGCATTATCGAGCGTGAAAAACAGGTGATCTGCTGCCCTGCATCTACCATATGCCCTTGCAACTTTGAATGAACATCTACAAGATAAGTTCCTGGATTTCATGGGAACGACATTCCGGCATTCAGTTTTATCGAGCCTCTTTGCAGCATAGGCGTCTTTTCTTTTCTGAGGCGTAAAGTTATCCCCGTACCTAAGACTGTGCAGCCCTCACTAGTTAGAAAGGTAAGGTAGGTGTTGTTTCCTATTAGGATTGATCGTGAGATGAATGTAGGGAGTTTTGTTCATAGATGACAACACTGAAGGAAACATCAACAACATATATTTAAACAAAACAAAACAGCTTAGACATATTAAACGCTTTCTCTTTCGCCGTTTTCCTTGAACACAACCGTGTCATCCATTTCTTTTCTCGTATATCTGCAGCTATTTTTTTTTTCCCACGTATATTTGTTGCAACTCCTGAACAGAGAAACTTACCTCTCAGTACAGTTACAGTTTGATCGTAACGCGACAGTAGGAACATCAGTGGGCACTTGTGCGTACGACAAATAGCCGACCGATGAGTATCGAGGGGTGGATAGTGCCTTCCGGGAAAACTTTTAGGAATAACAGCCCCGCATTTGCATGTCGTATGGGAGAAAATCCAGAAAATTCCCACCAGGCATCCTGACTATTCGCCGATCGACGCCATCGAGTGTCCCAATTTCTGAAAGCAGTGACTAAAACGATACCTCCAGTGGATTTGAACTCGGTGCCATGGATGTTTGTAGTAGTTCGCAATCCACTTTAAGCCGTAGGTCCAGGTCTTATATGACCGTGGAGCGTCACAGAGCCCAATCAGACTTCTCTCGCAAACATCTTCCCAAATTATAAAGGGGCAACCCAGCTCTAGGCACAGTGTTGTGGTGTAGTAGTAGTGTATTCGAACCTCAGGCTTCTTGCAGGACAGCTGCGCGCGCATACAGAGGCTAGCATAGGTGCTTAAGCTTTTGGTCCGGAAGCACTTGTCGAGTTTTGAACCAGCTCTCCTAGTTCCGAATAGGGGGCCTGATGGCCAAGTGGCTAGCGCTCTGGCGCTCGGTACCACAGATTTTTTTGTTCGAGTCTCGGCGGTGCCATGGATGTTTGTGAGGGGTTCGGAGTCCACTTTAAACTGTAGGTCCTGGTCTGTTTAGCATAACGTGTGCACAAGATAACCGTGCGACAAACCAAACCAAACTCCTAGTTCCGAAATCTCATGAGCTAGTTGACAGCCCCCCTTCCCTTCACTGCAATCTTTGGCTTATTAAAAAGATTTGTTTATTTTGGTTTATTTTGCCCTATAAGCGAAACACAAAAAGTTGCGTTGCCCATTAATAATATTTTATAGAGCATAAAACATTAGAATTTTTTTTTCTTCTTTTCACTTTTTCGATTTCGAAACATTTTTATTTTGTTATTCATTACTACCGCTTTCAATTGCTGAAAATTGGGTGCTGCTCAGATTGTATAAAGGGGAGAAAAGAGCTCCTATTTTACACCTAAGGGAAAAGGAGTAATAAATGGTATTCCTATACAACGTTTACAACTGAAAGTGTAAATTGCACGCAACTATTACAACTAAGCACTGCAACTAGCATATAGCTTCTATAACTAGGAGTGCAAATCGCATACGACTTCTGCAGCTAGGCGGTGCGGCTTCTCTACAGCTAGGCGGTACGAATACCACATAACTTTTACAATTGGAAGTACAAATCGTATGCAAATTTTACAACTGGATAGTACAACTCTCATACAATTTTTTCAATTATACAGAGTATTGCTCGTACAACTCTTAACAATCAAGCATCTAACTATGGACATGAACATTTTCTATTACTTTTTCTATAAAATGTGCTTAATTTTTAAAGCAACAAATGTAGCGTCACAATTAGAATTCCCACTTTCTGCCTCTTGCAATTTAACTAGCAAAAAAGCTGAGAAAATCAATTAAAAAAAAAAATGGAAAAAGAACATTAGAATATAGTTACCGATTTATTTATTTTACTAAATCAATAATCCATACCAAATTTTTTTCTTTTTAAGACCGTAAAAGATCATTTTTATTTTAAAATTTTTTTACTATTAAATAATAAATGAATATTGGAACCAATACTGGAAATATTGGAACTTCTGCTTAACTTTGATGTTGATGGATTTTGTCTATTTTGGTCATAATTCTGTTTTGGTATTTAGAAAAGATGTCGTTGGATATTCGGCGAATTAGAATCTAAATTTGGCTTCATTTCCCAATTCCGCCATGTTTTTCGAGAATTTCTCTCTAAGCTCGCTGAAAAAACATCACACCATCCGAAAGATTATGTTCTAAAAATAAGATAATCTACCCTTCTAATAATATCTAAAATACCAGCAGAAATCTACGCACACACTGCGAAATGGATCCTATCTAATACGTATTAAGAACACTAAATAAAACGTATACGACATGAAAAAATCTATCTATAGTATAATCTGCATCGATTCGCTCAATGCCGAATGAAATAAACAGAAAATTATTGTTATGTGGGCGATGGTGTTTTCTTTTCAAATTATTATATACAGCTTATTTCTGAAAATAAACCGAGAGAAGGTTATTTCTGAGGCAGCTGTCAATACAGAGACAGTTAATCTTTGTCATAAGCAACAGCTGCACAGCTGTTACTCATTGAGCACTAACCGGGGGACACGTGTAGCTTGAAGATAAGATACTGACGCGGAGTAACAACACCCCCGCAATGCTCTACGATCCTGTTAGACTGGGACCTACGGTCTAAAGTGGATTCGAACCCCTACAAACATCCATGGCATGACCGGAACTTGATCTTGACACCTGTGGTACCGAGAGCTAGAGCACTAGCCACTCGGCCATTCAGGTCCTTACCGAGAGAACTGTTCTTCAATTAAAAATTTTCCAAGTTCAAAACCAGTATAGAAACCGAAATTAAAAATGGTACTCACGTATTAACAATACCTTGGCGACAGTTACGACTTGGCGATACCTTGGCGACAATCTACACTTGAACTTTTTGTTCCAAATAATAAAATTAAAAAAACGCTTCATTTAAAATCAAAACGCTTTCAAAATTCAAAACACTTTATTTAAACACAAAGTAGTCAAAAACACTTTATTTAAACGCAAAGTAATCAAACAGATTTCAGTGGAAAACAGGCCGATATAGAGTTTAACATGGATTCAAAACAGTCTAATTGGGGCATTTTCGTTGTTTTGGTAAAATATTTCGCTCCTGAGAAAATAAAACTGCATCTTGTTCTGTTTCTGGCAAATCTCAAATACGCATTTTCGTAGCACTACAAAATGGAGTCAAAACACAGCAAATCTGCAGCTGTTAGATTGCCGCCACTTAAAAACCGCCAAGGTATCGTTAATACGAAGTACCTTAAATATATATATGTATTCTTGTAGCATTCATTATTTGCTGTATTCTGTCATTATTATTTGTGTTGTACGTTTTGGTACTTTTCTGTTAGCCGGGCGCGCATTTCAACCACTTCAGATTTTTGCTACTGGCGAACGACGCAGCATAAAAGTTTTCGAAAATGAAATAACTCATTTTCATAGAACTAATAGCTCATTTCCTTTTTTAGGAAATTTTCACAAAATTAAGGAATGGAAACTAAAGAAATAAAAACGTGCTTTATTTAGAGATGTTTTTCTCTCTTTCTAATGCAGCTGGCAAACACTTAGACAGCTTGGTCTTGATGCCTTAAGGCAAGCGCTGCACAGACGTTACTCACTTTGCATTACCCAGGGGGCGCGTGTCACTTGAAGATACGGACGCGGAGTAACAATGCCCCCTCAACGCTCTACGATCCTATTAGGACAGGGACCTACGGTTTAAAGTGGTATTCCGAACCACTCCAAACATCCATGGCACCGCCGGGACTCGAACCCGAAACCTGTGGTATCGAGCGCCAAGGCGAAAGCCACTCGGCCATTCAGGCCCTTATTTAGAGATGTTTGGAGATATATAAGGTGACCGTATAGGATGACCATACAGCGACAAACCAAACGAAACCTGGTGCTTCGTACCACAGATTTCGGGTTCGAGTCCCAGCGGGGCCATTGATATTTATAGTGGTTCTGAATCCACTATAAACCTTAGGTCCCGGTCTCATAGGATCGTAGAACGCTGTGGGGGTAGTGTTAACTCGCGTCCGTAGCCTATCCTCAAGCTGCTACACGTGCCCCTGGGTAGTGCTCAATGCTCAACAGCGGTGCAGTCCTTGCTTATTGCATAAAAGAGTAATTGTCTCTGTATTGACAGCTGCATTAGAACAACAGAAAATAAAAATGTACTTCATTGAGAGATATTTGGCGATATATCGCTAAAGGAAACGTACCTACGTTTTTTGCGAGATGACTGGATCCGTCCATAAGGCATGCTTACTCATACTTAGTTATAAAAACTTTCGGCTTATATATAGTCTCTTCGGTCATTTTTCTTGTGGGATTTTAGTGGGAAAATTAAACTGCGTTCCCAACATTTGTTTTGGGAGTAATATTTTTAGTGTGTCCTCATTTTCAAAAATGTTTTTCATAAAGCATAAGTGAATTTTTATGTTTTAAAATGCATTAAGAAAGCTATTATGAATCATGTTGACTAAATTCTAAAATTATACGAGATGTTACTTTCATAAGCGGAACTTGGGATGCACCGATGTTCAACATAAAGGAAAAGATCCATTTCACTTTTGTATACGTTATCCATAGGATGTCCATTGATTTTATAAGCAAAAACAGGGGTCCACCGATTTTCAGCGAAAAAGGTGGAGTCCACTCTATCGCTGTACTCGTTGTGATGGGCGGTCTATGGCTTTTATAAGCAGAACACGGCATCCACCTATGTTCACCATTAGTGATCTGTTCATGGATTTCATCAGCGGAACATGGGGTGCACCGATATTAAATAAAAAGTACAAGGGTCCCATCTCCCTTTGTACGCATCCTCTTAGGACTGGCCGTGGATTGTCAGTGAAACATGGGATGATGAAACACTTATGTTCAACAAAAAAGGAAAGGCTCCCTCCCACCTTTGTACTAATCGTCTGTGGACTGTTCATGGATTTCATAAGCGGAACATGGGGTGCACCGATATTAAATAAAAAAAGGGTCCATCTCCCCTTTGTACGCATCCTCTTAGGACTGGCCGTGGATTACGTCAGTGAAACATGGGATGATGAAACACTTATGTTCAACAAAAAGGAAAAGGCTCCCTCCCACCTTTGTACTAATCGTCTGTGGACTGTTCATGGATTTCATCAGCGGAACATGGGGTGCACCGATATTAAATAAAAAGTACAAGGGTCCATCTCCCCTTTGTACGCATCCTCTTAGGACTGGCCGTGGATTACGTCAGTGAAACATGGGATGATGAAACACTTATGTTCAACAAAAAGGAAAGGCTCCCCTCCCACCTTTGTACTAATCGTCTGTGGACTGTTCATGGATTTCATAAGCGGAACATGGGGTGCACCGATATTAAATAAAAAGTACAAGGGTCCATCTCCCCTTTGTACGCATCCTCTTAGACTGGCCGTGATTACGTCAGTGAAACATGGGATGATGAAACACTTATGTTCAACAAAAAAGGAAAGGCTCCTCCCACCTTTGTACTAATCGTCTGTGGACTGTTCATGGATTTCATAAGCGGAACATGGGTGCACTGATAGTCAATGAAAAGAAAAAGGTCCATTCCACTTTAACACTCGTCGTCTTTGTGTTGTCGTGTGTTTCATCAGTGAAACATGGGATGCACTGATGTTTAACAAAAAGGGAAAAAGGTCCATCCCACCTTTTTGTACTCATCGTCTTTGGGCTGTTCGTGTGATTCATCAGTGAAGCATAGGGTGCACCGATGTTCAGCAAAAAGGAAAGGGTTTATTCCACCTTTCTAAGCGTATAGAAAATTCTTTTTACTTCTGATTGATTTTAATCAAATTTAATGCTGTCATTTTTTAAAAATTTATATATAATATTTAAATATTTCTGAAATTTCTGAAATAGATAATTTTATATTTTTATATGTCTGTATCCTTTTTTTTTTTCTTTTTTTAAAATACACTGATTTACAGCTGTAACAAATGAAATGGACAGTTTTCTGGAAAACGTGGCCCATTCTTCCCTCCAGGTAAGAACTTTCTTTTCTTTGAATAATTAAAGACTTTAATTATCCTTTATTATTATAATTTGATATTTGTTAAAATAAGCATTGTTCCGGCTCTTTGTTTAATTCAGAAATTAAACACAGAAATGTAAAAGGTTAAATGAAATTTCTCTCCATTTCTTGGAAGGCATGATATCATTACACTTCTAACTACTTCGACAGCGTATCCAATTAAATGTGTCTGCATGTAAGTCAAACAACATGAAAGGTGTTACATGATTGCATTATACCAGTAGAATTGACGACTAGTATTTGATGACCTATAGCACATAATTGAAGACTAGTAGGAGATGTATATACTAGGATCATTTATATACATAATGAGGTATCTGATGTTGAAATATTTCATACTTGATATACTGGATCGTTTACATATTTAATGATATATCTGTTGTTGTAAATTTTTATGTAATCATTTCTTAGATATTT